>JAQPZY010001414.1:1940000-2212500 GCA_029931535.1 Margaritifera margaritifera | reverse complement strand
CCAATCTCTTGACATATCTACTAGCATTGTCCAGTCTCTTGACATATCTACTAGCATTGTCCAATCTCTTGACATATCTACTAACATTGTCCAGTCTCTTGACATATCTACTAGCATTGTCCAGTCTCTTGACATATCTACTAGCATTGTCCAATCTCTTGACATATCTACTAACATTGTCCAATCTCTTGACATATCAAATAACATTGTCCAGTCTCTTGACATATCTACTAGCATTGTCCAGTCTCTTGACATATCTACTAGCATTGTCAGATCTCTTGACTTATCTACTAGCATTGTTCAAAATCTTGACATATCTACTAGCATTGTCCAATCTCTTGACATATCTACTAACATTGTCCAATCTCTTGACATATCTACTAACATTGTCCAGTCTCTTGACATATCTACTAGCATTGTCCAGTCTCTTGACATATCTACTAACATTGTCAGATCTCTTGACATATCTACTAGCATTGTTCAAAATCTTGACATATCTACTAGCATTGTCCAATCTCTTGACATATCTACTAACATTGTCAGATCTCTTGACATATCTACTAACATTGTCCAATCTCTTGACATATCTACTAGCATTGTCCAGTCTCTTGACATATCTACTAGCATTGTCCAGTCTCTTGACATATCTACTAGCATTGTCCAGTCTCTTGACATATCTACTAGCATTGTCCAGTCTCTTGACATATCTACTAGCATTGTCCAATCTCTTGACATATCTACTAGCATTGTCCAGTCTCTTGACATATCTACTAGCATTGTCCAGTCTCTTGACATATCTACTAGCATTGTCCAGTCTCTTGACATATCTACTAGCATTGTCCAATCTCTTGACATATCTACTAGCATTGTTCAAAATCTTGACATATCTACTAGCATTGTCCAATCTCTTGACATATCTACTAACATCGTCCAATCTCTTGACATATCTACTAACATTGTCCAGTCTCTTGACATATCTACTAGCATTGTCCAGTCTCTTGACATATCTACTAGCATTGTCAGATCTCTTGACATATCTACTAGCATTGTTCAAAATCTTGACATATCTACTAGCATTGTCCAATCTCTTGACATATCTACTAACATTGTCCAATCTCTTGACATATCTACTAACATTGTCCAATCTCTTGACATATCTACTAGCATTGTCCAGTCTCTTGACATATCTACTAGCATTGTCCAGTCTCTTGACATATCTACTAGCATTGTCCAGTCTCTTGACATATCTACTAACATTGTCCAATCTCTTGACATATCTACTAGCATTGTCCAATCTCTTGACATATCTACTAGCATTGTCCAGTCTCTTGACATATCTACTAGCATTGTCCAGTCTCTTGACATATCTACTAGCATTGTCCAGTCTCTTGACATATCTACTAGCATTGTCCAGTCTCTTGACATATCTACTAACATTGTCCAATCTCTTGACATATCTACTAGCATTGTCCAATCTATTGACATATATACTATCATTGTCCAGTCTCTTGACATATCTACTAGCATTGTCCAGTCTCTTGACATATCTACTAGCATTGTCCAGTCTCTTGACATATCTACTAGCATTGTCCAGTCTCTTGACATATCTACTAGCATTGTCCAGTCTCTTGACATATCTACTAGCATTGTCAGATCTCTTGACATATCTACTAACATTGTCCAGTCTCTTGACATATCTACTAGCATTGTCCAGTCTCTTGACATATCTACTAGCATTGTCCAATCTCTTGACATATCTACTAGCATTGTCCAGCCTCTTGACATATCTACTAGCATTGTCCAGCCTCTTGACATATCTACTAGCATTGTCAGATCTCTTGAGATACATACTAACATTGTCAAATCTCTCGTTAAAATAGTTTTAAAAACAATAGGAAGCGTAATTTTAACTACTTTCCAAACGTTTGTCCTAATTTCATCAACTTATTTTCTCCCCGCCCCACCACATGCATTTTATAAGCCTGGCATTAGTTTGTTTAATTCAATTCAATTACGTAGGCTGCAGGCAAAATAAGTTTACTTACATAAAATGACGATACTACTGGTTCCATGACGTATTCATTATTGTAATGACGTCATGCATGCACATTATAAGTTTTCTGCACTTGTTGTTTTAACACACACACACACAGACACACACACACACACACACACACACATATATATATATATATATATATATATATATATATATATATATATATATACATTTCATAATGAGAAACTTAAATGTATCAGAGGGACAAAATTTATATCGCCAAACTTTTATAATTACATGTACTTTCTTTCTTTTCGAATATAGGAAATATATCTGCCTTTATATACTTTATTCAAACTTGTATTTCCATATTTAGGCCTATTTCATTTTTCTTTTTCTTGTCCTCCTTCTCTCTCTCTCTCTCTCTCTCTCTCTCTCTCTCTCTCTCTCAGGATGAGATATTTTAAATGTGTCACGACTGCAGATCTTTTAGTATACATTTGTGTAATCAGTGAGAAGATGCCATCAAATATTGCATACAAGAACAAATAAGAAACAACAAAATGTAGGCTTTAAGTATTAATTAAAAGAGAAAAATAGTTTTCCATGTGAATCCTGCAAATTGTCATTGACTGAACATACATGATTTGTTTCTTTCTGCTATTCAGTTTCACCCATACAGTATCGTATATCTGTTGCACTCTGCGACAAACGGTACAAGCTTTAAGGGTAAAACACTTGATTAAATATAGCGATGCAATTATTTAAGTATCGATTTTAACTCTCGTCACACTAATTATAATATTTGAAAATAACGGAAAAATCGGGAAAAGATGAGTGTTGATTGCAAACCGAAATCAAGGGACAATCGAAGTTGGGGGTTAAAAGTCAATTACCGAAGTAGACTTCATGGTTGCCAAGGCCATTGAATTAACGTTTGAATGCAGAAATAAACAAAACAATGAACCAAACTCTTTACTAGAAAACTCACAATCATTAAAATCTTTTGTTTAAAGATATTACACTCTGAAGTCTGTCAGATACGACAGCTCTGTAATGTTTCCATAGTACCCCCAAGCAACACTGTTCACTGTATCAATCCGTGCAAGAAATGTATTAACGAAACTAAGAATCTCTTCATTTTTGCATGAAAATAGTAATCAATTCGACAAAATACACATTTTGAAGCATTATATGTACTAGCTAAAAATGTAAAAAGTCGCTGTCATAATATTATTGTAAAATTTCGGAACTTCTTTTCATCGATGTAGTAATGCTGCCGTTAATTGCATTTACACAGAATAGAAATAAAATTTATGCAAATCGATGGTTTGTTCCTTCCAATATATACTAAAAAGAAAATCTATGTTTTCTTTAGTAAAGACAAGGAAATATTTCACTCGTGAAGTAAAAACATCTATATTAACACTTGTAGCTTCACCATTTCTGACAATACAATGTTTCTACTTGTAAAATATTTCCTTATATCTACTGAAAAAAGTAGATGTCCTCTCTCTCTCTTTCTATATATATACATACATGTATATATGAAAGCCACGGTGATTAAAAGACTTTGACAAAAGACATCTAAAAATATCAACTAAACATCTGAAAAGAAAAATAAACTTCACTGCCTTATAATTTTGATTTTTGTACCAAAAAGAGCGAGCTTTAGGTTTCTTTCCTTGCATTGGTACAGAATACACTTGCTTTAATAAGCTGAAGAAAAAGCATTGCAACTTGCTTCAAGATTTTAAACTTTGAATGTAATTTATATCAATCCTATAGAAAATCCTTGAAGTAAAAGATATTAAAATCTTAGACATACAGTATGTTCAGAAGAAGTAAGAGATGAATAGAATTTGTCAATTGTCAATTACAAACATAGGAATCATTTGTCAATTACATAGAAATCATTTGTCAATTACATAGAAATCAGTTGTCAATTACAAACATAGAAATCAGTTGTCGATTACAAAATAGAAATCATTTGTCAATTACAAACAGAGAAATCATTTGTCAATTACAAACATAGAAATCAGTTGTCAATTACAAACATAGAAATCAGTTGTCAATTACAAACATAGAAATCAATTGTCAATTACAAAATAGAAATCAGTTGTCAATTACAAACATAGAAATCAGTTGTCGATTACAAAATAGAAATCATTTGTCAATTACAAACAGAGAAATCATTTGTCAATTACAAACATAGAAATCAGTTGTCAATTACAAGCATAGAAATCAGTTGTCAATTACAAACATAGAAATCAATTGTCAATTACAAAATAGAAATCAGTTGTCAATTACAAACATAGAAATCAGTTGTCAATTACAAACATAGAAATCAGTTGTCGATTACAAAATAGAAATCATTTGTCAATTACAAAAAAAGAAATCATTTTTCAATTACAAACATAGAAATCAGTTGTCAATTACAAACATAGAAATCAGTTGTCGATTACAAACATAGAAATAATTTGTCAATTACAAACAGATAAATCATTTGTCAATTACAAAAATAGAAATCATTTTTCAATTACAAACATAGAAATCAGTTGTCAATTACAAACATAGAAATCAATTGTCAATTACAAACATAGAAATCAATTGTTAATTACAAAATAGAAATCATTTGTCAATTACAAACATAGAAATCAGTTGTCAATTACAAACATAGAAATCAGTTGTCAATTACAAACATAGAAATCATTTGTCAATTACAAACATAGAAATCAATTGTCAATTACAAACATAGAAATAATTTGTCAATTACAAACATAGAAATCAGTTGTCAATTACAAACATAGAAATCAGTTGTCAATTACAAACATAGAAATCATTTGTCAATTACAAACATAGAAATCAATTGTTAATTACAAAATAGAAATCATTTGTCAATTACAAACATAGAAATCAGTTGTCAATTACAAACATAGAAATCAGTTGTCAATTACAAACATAGAAATCATTTGTCAATTACAAACATAGAAATCAATTGTCAATTACAAACATAGAAATAATTTGTCAATTACAAACATAGAAATCAGTTGTCAATTACAAACATAGAAATCAGTTGTCAATTACAAACATAGAAATCATTTGTCAATTACAAACATAGAAATCAATTGTCAATTACAAACAGAGAAATCATTTGTCAATTACAAACATAGAAATCAGTTGTCAATTACAAAATAGAAATCATTTGTCAATTACAAACAGAGAAATCATTTGTCAATTACAAACATAGAAATCAGTTGTCGATTACAAACATAGAAATCATTTGTCAATTACAAACAGAGAAATAATTTGTCAATTACAAACATAGAAATCAGTTGTCAATTACAAACATAGAAATCAGTTGTCAATTACAAACAGAGAAATCATTTGTCAATTACAAACAGAGAAATCATTTTTCAATTACAAACAGAGAAATCATTTGTCAATTACAAGCATAGAAATCAGTTGTCAATTACAAACATAGAAATCAGTTGTCAATTACAAACATAGAAATCAATTGTCAATTACAAAATAGAAATCAGTTGTCAATTACAAACAGAGAAATCATTTGTCAATTACAAACAGAGAAATCATTTGTCAATTACAAGCATAGAAATCAGTTGTCAATTACAAACATAGAAATCAGTTGTCAATTACAAAATAGAAATCAATTGTCAATTACAAAATAGAAATCAGTTGTCAATTACAAACATAGAAATCAGTTGTCGATTACAAAATAGAAATCATTTGTCAATTACAAACAGAGAAATCATTTGTCAATTACAAACATAGAAATCAGTTGTCAATTACAAACATAGAAATCAGTTGTCGATTACAAACATAGAAATAATTTGTCAATTACAAACATAGAAATCAGTTGTCAATTACAAACATAGAAATCAGTTGTCAATTACAAACATAGAAATCATTTGTCAATTACAAACATAGAAATCAATTGTCAATTACAAAATAGAAATCATTTGTCAATTACAAACATAGAAATCAGTTGTCAATTACAAACATAGAAATCAGTTGTCAATTACAAACATAGAAATCAGTTGTCAATTACAAACATAGAAATCAATTGTCAATTACAAACAGAGAAATCATTTGTCAATTACAAACATAGAAATCAGTTGTCAATTACAAACATAGAAATCAGTTGTCAATTACAAACATAGAAATCAGTTGTCAATTACAAACATAGAAATCAGTTGTCAATTACAAACATAGAAATCAGTTGTCGATTACAAAATATAAATCATTTGTCAATTACAAACATAGAAATCATTTGTCAATTACAAACATAGAAATCAGTTGTCAATTACAAACATAGAAATCATTTGTCAATTACAAACATAGAAATCAGTTGTCAATTACAAACATAGAAATCAATTGTCAATTACAAGCATAGAAATCATTTGTCAATTACAAACATAGAAATCATTTGTCAATTACAAACATAGAAATCAGTTGTCAATTACAAACATAGAAATCATTTGTCAATTACAAACATAGAAATCAGTTTTCAATTACAAACATAGAAATCATTTGTCAATTATAAACATAGCAATCAGTTGTCAATTACAAACATAGAAATCAATTGTCAATTACAAACATAGAAATCGGCTATCCATATGGTGAGCCACCTTAGATAGTACTTTCTTCATTGAATGCTACATTTCTTATCTCGTTCTGAAAAACAAAATGAAACCAAGAAAGAATTATTTTTTTGCAAGTCACCCTTATGTTTTATTCGAGATAGAATCATTATATTCATAATGCTTTCAAATGCACACACTTATACTAACGAATCAATGATATTAAAGCTGTTGTCTAGAGACACAATTGTTATCATAACAATTTACCGATTGATTGAATGTCAAAAATATATAGCATACTTTTACGAGAGAGAGAGAGAGAGAGAGAGAGAGGGAGAGAGAGAGCGAGAGAGATCATAATTTGGAAAACTGTACACCATAATAGTAAAAATAAATGAATTAATATATAAAAGAATAATAAGTGGGGGGGGGACGGAAGGGGATCCGTAACGTAGATGTAAAGAAGCTGGGGTGATTTCCAGTATGAAAAAAAATAATTACGATAAAAAAACACCTACTTAAGCATAATGCATGAAGAAAAAAATAATCACGATCAAAAACACTTACTTAAGCATAATGCATGAAAAAATAATAATTACGATAAAAACACTTACTTAAGTATAATGCATGTTTACCCTCTTCGGAAAGTTTGTTTCATTTTCAATACATCCACATCACTGAGTGTAATCAATTACCCGAAAACTAAACATGCCGCACTGGTCGATCTGGGTAGATTTAAGTGAAAGAAATTCACCTTGCAAAGTAATGGTCTACAAAGGACACGCTCTTCGTACTGTTTGTTTCAAATTGGTGTAGGGTTGTGAGATTGTCGCTTTAGCATATTATCAAAAATCAACACACCAATGCCCCCGAGAACAAACAAATGCTGTGACATTTCCAGCGATACGTATTGCATGGTAAGAAGAAGACTGAGATCAAGCCCCTTGTTAACCACAATTCCAATAGAAACAAGCTAACAACACAGCAAAATATATGAGTATTTCAGCTTACAATTATCATCACACAAAAATTAAATGCTGTGCATCATTATTGCATGTTTAAAAGGGCTAATTGTGTACACATATGTGAGAAATACACAAACAGTATATAACTTGACCATCCCTAAACACACTTACTTAGCCTCTAGGTCATGACTGGGAAACAATTGAGATCCCCACCTTTCAACAGTATATGCACTTACTACGGATAAAAATACAAACTTTATTCAAGCAACTGACATTGGCCCCGGGATGCATCCTAACCCTGGGTCATAACTTGAAAACTATAGAGATTCTCACTCTAACACCATGTACATATTTACTGGGCAAGAAAAACAGATTAAAATACTCAATTGACATTTAGGGAGTAGCCCAAGAGCCCTAAGCTTTGGGGTGGAAATTAGAACGGGGAAGTGCAGGCATGCGTGTTTTGAAAACACATAATTCTAATAATCTCTTTATATTTCTGTGTGCCTTTTCCAGATTGTGTATATGGGGATTATATTATTTGGTCCAGCCATAGCTCTAGAAGCAGGTAAGTAAAAACAAGATATATATATATATATATATATATATATATATATATATATATATATATATATATATATATATATATATATATATATATATATACCACGATGTCGGGTAATCCTGCGCACCTAAGGATTGTAACATGCCGTTATTTGTCTTCGGAGTAAATAAGTTTGCTTATTGCATGAAAACATCTACCTTCACTTTAAATAAACAAATCAATTCTGATATATTTTACTGAAAATTTGCCAGAAATTTAAGCAGAAACACTCATACCCCTCATGGTCTAGCAAATTCAGTTTTGTAGTCTAATTCTGCGCAGGCACTATTTTTTTTTTTTTTTTTTGGTGGGGGGGCTTCCTGTTTGCAGTAGCGAATCGAAATTTTCCTTACTTTTTCACTGATATGTAGGTCATTATGTTTTCAAATTTCAAGTATCCATCTTCTTTATTTACTGGATAACTAGTGTATAGTTTGAGTTGTCATTTGCACTCAAACAAAAGCGACAGTTTAAAATATTTTTTCACATTATTTGTATTTTCTCAAATCGAAATGTCAGTTCTTGAGCTAGACCTCGCGTTTTTCAAAAATGGAATAGTCTATTTTGTGTAAGAGGGGTCACAAAGTGATAAAAAAAAATGCCTCCCGCAAATTGTTTTTGTTTTGCTGCAATGCTGAATTTATTGTTTCAGCTGTAATTAACCAGAAGCGTATGAATCAACAAATTCAAGGTACAATATGACATTTCCATATCAAAATCGAATAAAATGTCAATTTTGATGTCGAATTCAGTTATTTAAAAGCAATAGGTTAAAGCCGTAAATACATTAAAAATACATAACGTCGGATGCGCAGGATTAGCCGACGCGCAGAATTGGACGACATATATATGGAGAGAGAGAGAGAGAGAGAGAGAGAGAGAGAGTTACAATCAGCAATCCTGGAAATAATGACACGATCTATGTTTGGTATGAACGACTGTAAAAATGTATTATATAATAACTTTTGTTCCAATAATATAGATTTTTGGAGGTATACACAAATTTTTAAGGAGGCTTTGGTTTTGTGGGTTGCGGTTGGGGTGGAATGGTACATTCTTTTTTTTCCAATTAAGTAGTAATCGAACCATTAAGGCAGAATATGTGGCCCATTTCGAAAGCCATCCACTTGCTTGGATTTATTTGATATAGGAAACTTTAGAATTTTCAATGCAAACCTTTTTTTTATACCAAAACACGCGTGCTAATGGTTGACTTGAATACGATAACTCACAAAATACTGCAGCATGCCATTTAATCGTTTCAGCGGAATCTTCTTATTACGTGGAGTTATTTGTGTTAGTAACGTGGAAATACAGAACACATGTATCTTCCCCAATAGACATGCAAGACATTGTGTGCAAACATTTTAAGCGGTTAAATAAAACAATGCTGTTGACGTCCATAACAGAAATAATTGGGGAGGTTTTTCACCCCGAGATTTTTTTATTCCAGTGTCTGGGTTTCCACAATGGGGTTCCATCGTTTCCATAGCCGCGGCGTCTGTCATATATACGGCAATTGTGAGTATAATATTATTTTTTTATAATCAATCAATCAATCAATCTATCAATCAATAGAACTACAGATCAAAACAGAAAGGCTATACGGTATATATACATACATACATACATATATATATATATATATATATATATATATATATATATATATATATATATATGATGCTATATTTCAGTATCTGTATCTGTAGATATACTAGTGCTAAAACCCTCATTTTTATAGCATGATGATATTGTGTATTACAGGTTTACCCTGTACTTACGTTATTTTAAATGCTTATTTAATTATTTAAGAAGCAAGTGAGCATATTTTCGTAGATAAAATAAATGCTCCAAACCAGTGGTCCCCAACGCAGTGCCCGCGGGCGCCATAGCGCCCGCCAAGGCTTTTTGTGTGCCCGTGGAAGAGATTATACGGAAAGAGGTTATAATGAATAATGAAAAAAAAAATGGGTTAAGTTAATTGGTTGGTGCCTGCCACTAACTCATAAACTCATAAATGTGCTCGTAGGCACAAAAAGGTTGGGGACCCCTGCTCTAAACAATGGACTCTAACAATAAATATCTCTTTCATTCGATGGTGAATTAAATACTTTACAAATATTTGCGTATAAAATGTAACGGTCGCACTACATTTTAACATTAGTTTCTCGAACGTAGTGCTGGACCAAAATAAAACATAACAGCTGAAGATAATTCATTTAAAGTTATAGTCACCAGGTTTGAATATTCCCATGGTTGCAGGGTGACTTAAGAGCTGTGATTTGGACAGATGTATTTGAATTTATATTCCTTTTTTTTCATTGTGGTCTAAAAGCTGTAATTTGGACCGACGTATTTTAATGTATATTCCCTTATTTCAGGGTGGCCTAAAATCTATATTCCCCTTGTTTCAGGGTGGCCTAAAATCTATATTCCCATTGTTTCAGGGTGGCCTAAAATCTATATTCCCTTTGTTTCATGGTGGCCTAAAATCTATATTCCCCTTGTTTCAGGGTGACCTAAAATCTATATTCCTCCTAGGTGGTATAAAAGCTGTAATTTGGGGCCGAAGTATTTTAATCTACATGCCCCTTGTTTCCCTTTGGTCTAAATCTATATTCACTTGTTTCTGTGTCGTCTTAAAGCTGTGATTTGGACAGATGTATTCGAATATATTTTCCCGTAATTTCAGTGTGGTCTAAAGCTGTAATTTGCACAGATGTATTTGAATCTATATTCTCCTTGTTTCGGGGTGGCCTAAAATCTATATTCCTCTTTATTTTAGGGTCTTCTAAAATCCGTAATTAGAACAGATGTGTTTGAATCCATATTCTCTTTGTTTCAGGGTGGCCTAAAAAATCTATATTCCTTCTTGTTTTAGGGTCTTCTAAAATCCGTAATTTGGACAAATGTATTTGAATCCATATTCTCCTTGTTTCATGGTGGCCTAAAATCTATATTTCTTCTTGTTTTAGGGTCTTCTAAAATCCGTAATTTCGACAGATGTATTTAATTCCATATTCCCCTTGTTTCAGGGTGACCAAAACTCTAGATTCCTCCGTGTTTTAGGGTCGTCTAAAATCCGTAATTAGCATAGATGTATTTGAATCCATATTTGCCTTGTTTCGGGGTGGTGTAAAAGCTGTGATTATGAACAGACGTATTTTAATCTCTGTTCTCTATGTTCAGGGTGGTCTAAAAGCTGTGATTTGGACAGATGTATTTCAAGCTGTCGTAATGTTTGCCGGATTTTTAGCGGTGCTTATAAAGGTAAGATATTAAGATGTTCCTGAGCAAGGTTTAAGCAAAATTTGCAACAAGGCTTCGCAAGATATAAGAGAGGGTACTTAAGTACTCGAAACCTGAACCATAGAGGTGTAAGGCGAGTGTGTAACCACCGCGCTATTTGGCCTCTTTCGAGGTTTAATGTAATCAATCTTTCAAGTCTTTTTGTTCTGTCAATTAAAAAAAAAACAAAAAAAAACACACCAAATTCTATTTTATAATCTGAAAAGACTACGCATCTTTAAATTGCACACAATAGGACCATTTCGTGTATTTCAAAGAACTTGCTGAAAAAATAAAATATTGTCTAGGACTCTAAGTGTTGAAATCACTATGTGGCGTTTTGATATACATTATCGATAATTCTCAGACTATTAGGATACAGTTACATCTAAATGTTTTGTCTTGCACTTGTATATTTTCTTGTATAATTTTGCACACTGATAACTAGACTATTAGTTATTTATATTAAATTAAAAATTATTGAGAGAAGTCCAAATGCAAAAAAAAAACCAAAAAAAAAAAAAAAAAAAAAAAAACCCCAAAACATCGTAATAGTTTTATCTGCAGTTATTTGCTTTTTATTAGTTTTGGCGTTGAAGAATTTGTTATTTAGCGTGAGCTGTCAAAGTAGCTCGTAAAAGTAGTTTCTATAACAAAAGCAAGTTTGTTACGCGCACAATTTCATCATAATTGCTTGAAACTATGGAAGTTTGGAAGTTTAATGATAGAGAGAGAATTATATTTAAAAGAACGTAATCGAAGAACTATGTAATGCCATATAAAGATATTTTATAATTCGATATTTTCAGGGCACGATGGTGGTTGGGAGCGTGGGCAGAACATGGGAAATTGCGGGCCAGAATGGCAGACTGAACATGTTCAAGTACGTACATGTGCACATGTATGCGTCAAATACATTACCTAATCACATTCACGCAGGGGAATTAACTTATGTTATCTCCCAAATCTAGCCTTCCCAGAATAAATTCCTCATTCCCGTCAATATACGAACAGACTAAAGGAATAGTGTGTGTGGGAACGAACTCTTCCGTGATAGGATTATAATTACCTCCCCTGTCTCCGCTAGGCTGTTACCTTTATACTGGATTATCATCAGTTTAAGCTTTCGCTCGGTACTGGTAAAATAATATCGATCAACTCCTGAAATCCTCTAAATTTCTAGGGAAATTTTAGCCATCTGCTTCCGCAGTCGGTATTATTTTACCGTACTCTTTACTATAAGCGTTTGTCACTATATTTTCTTAATTTTAATTTTTAATTTTTCGTATTTGTTGCCACTGTTGCGGACCATGACATTTTTCGTTTTGTTTTTCTTTGTGGCGGGATCTTCTTGCACTTAGCTTTAATTTTGGATTGTACTTCTTACGGTGCCTTAATTTTAACGTTAGAACTGACAACAAAAAGACCGGTATAAAATAAGTTTAAGCAGGATTTTACATTTAATTTGAAAGAATAATACAATTCAAGTCATTTACAATGCACTTATCAACTAAATATAACTGTGCTTTCCGAGAACTGTACAGAATCCAAATGCAGAACTTCTGAATCGACAGCCCATATTTGTATTGTGCTCACCTTCACTTTAAGCAGCACCCCAATACCACGTGTCGCTTCAAATATTGCATCATTGTCTTTTTAAAACTTAGTCGTTTGTTATTTACGTTCTAGGTACACAGTGTCGACTAGGTGCACGAAATACAAGATCTTCAAGGAGTCAGAGGAAACACGCGAATCTTGTCTTATGTGTACGAAGTGTACTTCTACCAACTCTTGCAGAGCATACGCAAGCTGGTTGGAGGGGGTCTGGTCTACATTCCTTCAGACACACTTGAAAGGCAGAAACGTACGAGATCTAAATCGCCTGACGTAGAGGTCCTGAGACATCATCCCTATACAGAGTCTGTCACTTGCATAAGGGGGATGCCCATGTGAGCTCTCTCCCTTTCACGATTCCATGGATTTTGCCGTCTGCTACATTTACATCAAGTTATCTGGAAGAAGAACGGGGAACCATGGATGCGAACCTTTTGCCACGTTCTCATTTTTTTCAGAGTCCCAGATGAGAAGTAATGTCCAAGAAACTACCTCACATATATTGCAGTCGGGGGATTTCTTGTCTCACATATCTTTCCGCCTTTCAACATCTGACTTGGAGACGCCAGAAAATGTTGCTCCTTCATTTTAGTTGCCCGTTCGGAGTAAGTTCCTCCTCATGTTAGAGCAGGCCCAGAGTGCCTGTTAGACTGAGCGCTTGGAATTTCCGACCTACCTCTTTGGAGTTCTCCGGCAACACCTCGCACCGTAAACGTCCTGGTTCGTCATCATTCTGTCGAACCGGCCGACCAGACATTACTAAATATGTATGATCAGAGGTCCGTTGCTACAATCAGCCGGGCCTCAAAATCGGCCGCCTCTTCCGTCTTCCATTGGTAATTATGGAGACCTGTCTAGTTGATCCGTCCGTATAGCCGTCACATCGTCGGCCCAACCGGTTCCTTCACCTCAAAACCGTCCGCCGCCAGACCGCCCGTTCATTAGAGGCCCGCCGTTTACAACGTTTCCCATGGACGTGTGCCAGCGTTTCCAATGGACATGTGCCAGCACACTTCCTTTGTTTACTTTTTGTCTTTCCTTCTTATGGGCATGACATATGAGGATGTGGAAGGATTGTCAGATGAGCACATCCCGACCAGTGAAAAATGGACGAAAATATAGATCCTGCCATGGAAAGGATTGACCTCAATTTTAAGGTGGCGATTGAAGGGGTCTATAGAATCGTGTCTTCTGCCAAATGCCCTCCCCCGCCATCATCGAGTAAAGCATATCATGTAAGGGAATCAGTGTAACAAGATGAAACCGGATGGTATTGGATATTGCGAAGACACATAACACAAACACGGTAAATGAGATGTTTGTTTATATTGCACATTAATGATAATTGAATCACTGACAACACCCTAACTCACAATCTTACTTCCATCTCTCGTAAACCATACTGTAGCTGAAAGCCCTACACTATTCATGCTCAGAAAGTTCATCAGTGATATAACAGAATGGTATCTTTCATCAACGGATTCGATAAAAGCATGGATTTTCAATAAATACTCACAAATTATATCGTTTGCCAACAGATATGATCGATGCACGTATTTTATCAACATATATGATCAATGTGGATTTATCAACAAATATGATGGATGCATGAATGTATCAACAATTATGATCAATGTATTGCTCATCAATAAATACGATAGTATATTGGATCGTCACACATAGAATGACATTGATTTTTAGGTTAAAAACTGTTACATGTGTCTGTATGTATGTATGTATGTATGTATGTATGTATATATATATATATATATATATATATATATATATATATATATATATATATATATATATATATATATATATATATATAAGAGGGAGTCAGGAATTTCTCTTGGCTTTTGTGTTTAGTGTTTGTTTTGTGGATGTAAATTGTTTCATCCCCTGATTAAGAGCTTGTTTAGCTCGAAACGTTGGGAAACAGTTTTTTATTTGCGCCGTTATCAATTGTTTGTGTCAATATATATTATTTTGCTTTTGGCCTGCATTCCCTTGTCCTCGTACACGAAGACCTTGGGAATCTAGCGCTATTTAAGGGTAAGGTCGTTGGTTGTATTGATGTCTTTTATTAAAACTATTTTTGATATCACAGCCTGCATTTATCTGGAAGAATTTTCTTCTTGAGATAATCCGACCTCCCTTGTTCTAATTTTTGGTTTTTATGTATGCTTTTTTATTTTTTCCAGTCTAAGATCTCTTCGCATAAAGAAAATCAGGGCGGAACATCATTTGACCAATTATATAAACTATTTGGAGAAAAAAAACTGTCCCATTAAGTTTGAAAATTCAAGTTTAGTTACGATGCTGGAGAATCCAATATCAGTAATTATGAGCCTCATAGAATCCGCTGAAAAAGGGATTATGTTCCACCCACTAGTAAATTTTTAGCTTTAGAGGCATTTTTGTCCGCGGTGGAAAATGACATTAACTCGCACGAACAGAGCCATATCAAAAAGCACAGTTTAACCCGACAGAAAAGACTGTCGCTGAAAACATTGCGCTAGATGGAAGATATTGTTATCAAGCCATAAGACAAGCGATCCTGCGTTGTTGTCATGAATACGCCTAACTGCATCGCTGAGACGAACAGATAGTTGTTAGACTTGAGATTTTATAAGAAACTTAGTCATGACCCAAAACTGAACACGCTGAAATCGTGTTTCAGATATTACATTAAACGATATGCATACCGCAGGTCAAATTGATGACAAAACACTGACTTACCTCCTACCAGTTGACCCCAAACCAGGAAGATTTTACTTACTCCCTAAAATACACAAAGAAGGGAACCCGGGGGACCAACCATTTACGGCAACAACCATCCCACCGAACAAAATTGAATTCGTTGATTATCACCTTCGGCCTTTTGTGGAAAAACTGCCTTGGTATATTCAAGATACAACGGACTATATAATACTCTTCTCATAACTATTGACGTCTGTTCCTTGTACACCAACATTACACACGAGTAAGGTATCACATCATGCAAAGAAAAATGGGGCGATCGACCTGACCCCTCTCCGCCTTCATACTATTTCGTCAATCTTTTACCATATGTTCTCAAGTTTAGCAATTCAACAACCAACCTTTCCTACAAATTAATGGAACTGCAATGAGCACTGCAATGGCACCTTCGTATGGCAATATTTTCCAGGGAAGACTCGAGCAAAAGCTAATAAATGAGGCACCCTAGAGACCTCTATGCTGGTGCAAATTCATTGACGACATAGAATCAAAATGGATCGAAATGGGCGCCAACTTAAAAATATTTCTTGAATTCGCCAATAACTTCCATTACGATTAAATATACGTCAGTCATCAAACAGGTCCGATATTTTTTGGGATACTGAATCTACTCTCCTGGAGGGTAACATAGAAACTGATCTGTATTCTAATCTAAACCAACTGACGCTCACAAGTATCTACTCCCAACCAGCTTCCATCCCAGCACGTAATACAAAAGCTTTCTTCCGGCATGTGCGTTCGAACCAAATGCGTATGCTCTAATACGGGTACCTTTGAAAAATACACTCAGAGAGCTCAATGGGAATCTTAGAAGGAGAGGATATGGAAATAGCTACATCGAGGAGGCTATTAACAAAACTAGACTCCTCGATAGAAAAACCTCCTGAAATATAAAGCCAAGAAAACTAACAAACTCGTTCCACTCGTGGTTACTTTCCAGCCCGATGCCCCAAACTTACAACAGATCATTCGGAAGCATCGGCACCAGATTGAATACTCCGAATGTCTGTAAGGCATATTTCAAGAAGTACAAATGGTTGCGTACTGTTGACCTAAAAATCTCGAGGACCATATTGTACGTGCCAAGGTAACTTTAAACAAGACCACAGATTCAGGCACACATTGCTTCAAATACAAGCGTTGCCAAATTTACAAACATATGCCCGAGACCAAATCGTTCAGAAGTTCGACGACAGGAGTTAGTTCACTATCAATCAGAAGTTAGGATGTCAAACCAAAAATGTAATCTATCTTCAAACATGCAAGACCTGTGCTACTCAATATGTTGTCGAAACTGTTGATTTCAGAAAACGAATGAATACCCACAAGAGCCACATTCGAAACAAAATCAACGCAAAACACGCCAACCGCAACAAATCGACTGGGTATTCAGTCAAGTCCCTCGAGATGATACCGATTGAATCTAACCTGGGATGGACCGATATAGAACGCACATGTAAGAAACGATACTGGATACTTCAATTGAAAACTCATGGAGAATTCGGCCTAAACGAAAAAGTCGAACCTTCCTAATGCATTCTTTTAAAAACTACAGACATACATCAGTTTATTAGAAATACGCAATTTTTACGATATTATTTACCCAAGTAAATATTCCGTAACTCTTTATGCGTATTATTATTATTATTATTATTATTATTATTATTATTATTATTATCCCGCTACACCATGCTCTTGGCATATTTGTGTAATACCTCCATGAATAACATTAAGGGGATATAATTTTTATTGTACATTTTCCTGCTGGCGTTGATTTTTCGCGACGCATGGTATTTTTTATTCCCAGCCTGGAATTAGGTCAAAACAGTTTGGTTCTCTGCGTGATAAGCACGATAATCCTTTGAATTTTGTTATACAACTTTATTGGGCTGATGGCAGCATAAAATAGATTATACAGTTTATCCACTTAAAGTCAGTTATCAATCTTTTCTTCTTTCTTTCTTCTATTTTTTATCCTTTGTTTTGTATATTTCCCCGTCATTCAAACATTTATGGGTCAATAATTTCTCTTGGCTTTTGCGTTTAGTGTTTGTTTTGTGGATGTAAATTGTTGCTTTTACCCTGCCGACGAGCTTGTTTATCTCGAAACGTTGGGAAACTGTTTTGCACTTGCGGCGTTTTAATTTTTTGTTTGTTTCCGGAGTTATAAATTTTTGTATATATATATATATATATATATATATATATATATATATATATATATATATATATATATATATATATATATATATATATATATATACAGATGTTATATATATATATATACAGATGTCACAAATTTGTCCAGTTCACCGTGTCAGAGGAATGGTCTCTTGTAGTCCACTACCCCCACCCTGCTGAAGGATCCTTCGGGGGTACCTCCCTACCCCGCACACCCATTAGTCGAGAATCTTTGGCCCTCACAATAAATTAACCAGTATCGTTCTTCAAACCAACGTCACCATTAACACAAGTATTTGGTTTAAGAAACCCTGCATAGTTCTTCGACTCCCCGTTACAGCTAAAATACAATAACTGAGCCAGGCACAGAAAGCCGTTCAATAAAGGGGCCGCTCTACAGATATTACGTGCTTCTGTGAGAATGACATGTGTAAGATGAAGTTGTTTGCATTTGCAATATGCAGTATGGAGAGAATGTTGGCATACCTTTATGCTAGTTTAATGAACTGTGGCTGAAATTTTCAATACATATTGTACTTGTGGAATTGGACATGATCTAATCACACAGCAGACATAAATGGCCGCTCCAAAGTACTAGAAAAATCAGCCTGAATTAGTCAAAACTACACTATTTTCAGCAGTTATTAAAATAGGGAAACGAATTTTGCCAGAGTAGGCAATACTAGTCTCTGAAAGTACAATGAATGAATAACAAAATATATAAAAAGCAAACAAAGTTATCGGTTCTTTTTTTTAATTTAACTTTGAAGTCCAGGAAGTGAAAATGACTAAGCGGAGCTAGCAGTTTTTGAGAGAGGTGCACATCTTAAGTAAGACCAAGCTGTAAACTCCATAAACCAAATTACACCCATCAATCATACACCAAAATAAAGGGAATTAAAAGTTCTTTTAACAATACCTAAGATATACAAGGCCTTTTTTAAATAGCCAGGACAACCAGTGAGGAAAACCTGGCTAATTCTTTTTCTTTAAGAATCTAACCGTATGCAAAGTACGAAACTGGAGAGTGCCACCAAAGAGGAGAGAAAACCCAGTTCTACTCGTCCAACACTCTAAACAAACGTCAATGATATGTCGGGCCGGCCGCACGCCAACATTTTCCCAGCAGGCAGTCTTGGACATGTTTCCAGACAACGAATAGGTTATCGAAAGTTGTTTCGGATAGGTTAATATCTTCGTTAATTCATCATCCTCCCCTTTTTCATTCCCTCTAATGACGGCGGTACCGACCGACATAGAGAAGGCGCTTATTTTGGAGAAGAATATTCATACTTTTCTTCCAAAGCGGGCGGTAGAGATTGTTTACAAGCATGACTCTCGGGGTTTTTATTGGTGATATTTCCTAGTGTCGAAAGCAAATGGAAGGCCTAAAAATCTGCTCGACTTGAGCCGTCTCAGCAAGTTCATAGCCGCGCTAAATGTTCAATGTCAAGACATCATGGTTGATAAGATTTTATGTGAGGAAGGAATATTCGATGTCCGCCTCGATTTGACGGATGTTTACTTTCACATTGCGTTTCATCTTTCGTCACATGAGTTCCTTCGATTCTCTTTCTGCGGAATCGTGTATCAGTTCAATGCGATCCCTTTTGGACTCAAGCTCAGTCCACGTGCCTTCACCAAGACAGCCGACTGCGTTATCACAAACTTAAAATCGACCTCGACAACGGTGACTGTAGCATACCTGGACGACAGCTTGCAGAAACACATGGTAAGATACAAGTTACGAGCCAGTTGTTCTATTTTCTCTTCTAGCTGGATTTTCTTGCGAATAGTGAAAAGTAATATTTGTCACCCTCACAGTATTTCATTTATTTATGCATGGATTTTCGGACCCTTTACAATTGATTACTTCTTCCTTCCAAGAACATTGCGCGTATTGCCGAATTCACCGCGTCGGCCTCACAGGAGATTTGGATTTCACAGTGAGGCTCCAGAGTTTCTTTATATGAACCGGCTGTTTATGTGTCCTTGTTAATGGCTCTTTCAGTTCATCCGGTCTCCTAGATCATCGCATTCAGATCTCAAACAAAATAAGGCACTTCATTTGTCAGTGGCAAGATATGAATTGGTTATCGACAGGAGTTCCGCTGGAAACCCCTCAACTGAAATGTACGGTCTGTATGGACGGCAGCACACAATGTTATGGTGCCCACCTTTTCCTAGCTTCTCTACAATCACAAGCTACCCTCGTTTGTTTTTCCTGTAGCTGATCCAGAAGCCTGCGAAGTGGACGTTTTGTTCTTCAACTGGGTCGAAATCTGGAAATATGCTTTCCCGGCCACAGTGCTAATTCCCAGACCGATTCAAAAACTAGGAGATCAGAACAGCAAGGTGATTCTGGCAGAGACTTTTAGATGGCACAAATTCTGTGTCAGCGGCCTACTCGACCTTGTGATATACGTTCACATGAAGGTATAGGTGTCCCAACCTGCTTAAATACCCGAGAGAGCCGGTTTTCCACCCATGATCAGAAAGACTTCTCCATCACGTCTGAGGTTTGGCAGGAAAGTCCTCCGTAGAAAGAAGTCCAGCTTTCTATAGTGGAGAGAAACGCGCGATCTAGACCCCCCCCCCCTTTAAAGACGTATGAGAAACAATTATTTTTTTCTGCAAGGCATTTTAACATTGTAATGAAAAATTGGATAACGAGTTAATGAAAATAATACATTGTCTGTTATATTCTTCAGTGCAGTATTGAGTAACATACATAATTCGTCAAAATCTATTTTCAGTTTTGATACCGACCCTACAGTACGACATACATTTTGGAACTTGTTCTTGGGCAGCTTCATCCAGGGACTTGGACTGATTTTCAACCAATCATCTGTTCAAAGAATAAGTGCCACACCAACCGAAAGGAGTGCAAAAAGGTGATTCGGGATGGGAAAACTCTATCTCTCTGACGCCCTCCATCCTCTCTCTCTCTCTCTCTCTCATACTTTAATAAGTCAGAGAGAGAGAAGTATTTATATAGCATACCACGCATAAGAGACAAAGTTTATATGCATTTGCATCATTTAAAATCAACGTGTCTAGATTACTCTTTCGAAAAGTTAAGTTACGTAATTACAACTCTAAAGCACAGATAAATACACGTAATTCACCTTTAAAACGCTTTAAGTACCAACAACAATGATACAGCCGAGTAAATGATGGAAGCAGATTCTTAGTTGACGACATGCTTATTTGAGGAAGACATAGCGACTCAATGATCAAAAACGTAGAGAATTAGTCAATTAAAATAGAAACAAAAGAGCCAGTCTCAATACGTACGTAATGGCTGTGACAGGAATGCCAAGATACGCGTCTCTAGATAATAAATTTTAATATCGGATAAGATATCATGCAAATCCAAGTCACACCTCTAATTTTGTTTTAAATAGGTACCTTGAAGATAGCAAAATTAGAAAATCCAATCTGATTTTTGAATGACATTCAGTAAAAAACAATATTCTATATACAAAGGCATAAAGCAAAATCGTTTTGTTTTAAATGAAGGTAATTTCGAAAGAAAAAAATGTATACTAGTCTTGTGAGCTTGTCCTTGTGCTCTTTAGACAAGACTAAAATTCCAGTTCTTCAGTAGGGAAATGTAATAGATTTGGTTTTTTGAGGCACACGCTCGATTTTGCAGATCTTTATTTGATGTCAAATTTGAAGCAATTGTCCCTATTTCATTTCATTAACTATCAGAATATATTAGCAATTCGCCCTAATAAGTTTTGACCACGGCAGCATATTTCGTCAGCAACAGAAATATATTCTTCATATTTCATCATATATGTTGATAATATGATACCTGAAGTATCTTTTCAGCCATTGGTAGTGACGTTTGGATGCTTAAACGTTAGCCCCCATACAGCCGTGTTATGTATGGAAATTTGTATCGTCGTTTTGTCCATTTTTTTATTGCATAATTCTTTGTATGGTAAGCATAAATAGACATTCTAATCATGAATGATATTCTTAATCTCAGAAGGTTATATTTGTTATTCTTGGGGGGGGGGGTATTTTGGAGGGTTTTTAAAAAATTCGTTTTCCCTACAAAGAGAAAAGAGATACGATCTGACAAATGTTTTGAAGGTCAGAACATGTATCGTTATTTTTAACAAATTTGTGATCGTTTCTCAGATGCCATTGTGTGACAGAATTGTTCACAATACAAATATAAGATGTTTCAAAAGCCAAGAAAAATATTTTGGATTTATTTATTCATTTATTTATTTCCAGGGTTTTGCTGATTACTGCTCCGGCACTCTTCGTAACCTTGACACTGGCCGGAATTGAGGGTATAATTGCGTACTCTTATTACGATACCCTGGGATGTGACCCCCTGGCTTCCAAACAAATACGTAACCCTAATCAGGTATTTTTTATATTTATATTAGCATATAATTATACTTTTGCAAAAAAATAAAAAATTAAAAAAATTTAAAAAAAATTGGTCACATTTATGTTATCTGATAATATAGTTATTGTAATATGAAAATGGAATACTGTGATGTGAGCCTTTTCAAATTCAATCAGAACCTTCATAGGCAAATAACGTTTCTACTGGGGAAAGTGATAGCAGCTGGCTTATTTCCTAGTCAAACGTTCTATCCGGTCCCAGAGAGGAAATTGCCTCATCAATATAAAGATCATTATTTTGCATTCAAATGACTTTATGCTGTTAGGTCCGAGTGATAAATAGAATCACTTTTATATCAAGGAATTGTTATTGTGTTATTGATATTCATCAGATGGTTTCGAGGGTATGTTTCTTAACATATTGTATATATATATATATATATATATATATATATATATATATATATATATATATATATATATATATATATATATATATATATATGCCAGAAAAGTCTGCGAGATAAAAGCTTCTGCCTGATAACATACAGCTGAAACGAACTGCCTTAAAGAAGAGAAAGGTGAGTCAGGATTACATCTGACATGGTTGATGCCATCAGTTGAAGAGTTGCTTCCCCTTTATTGTTTTAATATATACGTGTCTATTACATGTATAATAATTTCCAACAGAACTCTTTCTTTAGAGAGAAAAGTTACGAAAGTTACATGTACGAACATAACTTTATAGTTACATTTCACCTCTACCTTGGCACCTTACGTGAACCTGTTGATCAGACTTGTCCTCGAATTATTCTTAAGTTTCACAATTGAAAATTCTGTTTTAGTTTGTATATTATTTTTATTAACTTTGCAACTCTGTTTGCCTCCATTTTACTGTACTAATTCCATTACTACTAGTAAGCGATACGCACAGGTCCTATGCGTGATTAGTTACCGTGACATTATCAATCGATATAATTGTCAGCTACTGAAGTAGAGTTACTTTTAGAGTGCTGCCCAGTCATGTGAGGCGGTAGCAGGTGTATTAATGGTTGGCTTATCGGTATGGCGAGTAGCCCTACTGTATAATGACGCTACAGTTTTAAACATAGGGGATAGGTCGACAGACTGTTTTGTGGATGTAAATGAAAATTATATTCAGCCTAATGCCAATAACTATATTAATTATTGTTTGATGTACCTTATATTAAATATCTTTATTACATGGGTCAATGTAGTTAATAAAAATGCTAATAACTGTTTTAACTGACCGAGTTGTTTGCCTCTACTAAGTCTGACTTTCAGCGGTATTATTTTTAGTTTTTCTCTCTGTTGAAAATAAAGCTACTGTAATATTATAACCTTTCGATATCTTTGTATCATTTATGAAGTACAGGACCAATTTCCAGTGGCAATACTGTTGCGGAGGGAATTATTATAACAGTTTCTACATAAGCTATCAAGTCAAAGGTTGAGTTGAGTTCTATTTTGTGCGAGTTTATTCTGCATGAATTTCAGTTTAAATTTGTTTGAAAAAAAATAACAAGAACAAAGTCTGACGTTACGCATTTCAGTTGTGAACGCCCCAAAATTTGTTTGTTGTATCGTTCAGTGATTTGACTGGAAGACAGTGGCGTAATTTACTTTCATTCAATCCCATCGTGCAGCGCGCCTATAGGGTTTGTTTACGCGAGTAACGCCATATGTATGTATGTATGTATGTATGTATGTATGTATGTATGTATGTATGTATGTATGTATGTATGTATGTATGTATGTATGTATGTATGTATGTTGAACCGTCAGGTGTATTGTTTACGAATGCATGAATGTCACATGATGAAGCTGGGTTCGGGTTGGATTTAGTGAAGACACTGAAAGCAATTTCGTGAATGAGATGTTTATTCATAATGTAATTGAATGATGAATGAATCTGACATGCGTATAAAGTCCAACAATGGATTTAACAGAATGATGCGCACTGAGTTCAACAACGGATACAAGAAAATTATATTTTTCCTAAATGGACCAAATCAGAACATGTAACTTCAAAGAGTAATCAAACAAGAATCAGCGTATGGAACTTATAAACAAATATGATTGATATATGGGTCTATCACCATGGACGATCAATGTATTGAATTTGTGCACAAATATGAACAATGTATGATTCTATCACCAAGGATATCAAAGTATATGATTTATACACACATATAAACAATGTATGATTCCATCACCAAGGGTGATCAAACTATAGGATTTATACAAAAATATGAATAATGTATGCTTTATCCACAAGTAGGATATATGTATTATTGATTTTCACTCATATAGCAATATAGATTTATTGATTTCACTCCTATAGTGATATTGAAAAACATTGATTCAAAAATGGAACACATGTATCTCGTGGCGTCCAGTTGACGACCACGATGTACTTCCGGTTCCACAGCTCTCGTCGAATGGTCAAGGAGCCACTACGCATGACCTGCCCCTCCCAGTCTGTCGAATGATTCATCAAGAACCCCCTTATTCCACACAGAATCTCTGGTCCCGAAGCTTTGGTCCCTCATTGCGAGTAAACCAATAACATCCTTCGAGCCAACGTAACCATCGACCCCAGCATATGGGTTACAGGAAAACCCACCTAGTTCTATGACTCCCCATCACAAAACCAGCTAAAATATAATTACTGAACTTGTAGTACACGAGACACGGTGAAGCCTGAATACAATAATATACATTACGCATGCGCGCACGTGAATTGGCTTCGCTACACATTAAATCATTTCATCAGAACACTGTACGAGATTATTATTATAATAACCACTTTCGTACATGAATATATGTCCGACAAGAATAATCTCACTGAATATTAAGAACTCGAACATTACTCGTCCTTCAATGCATGCAGTGTATAATTGAATTCAATTTGTTTGTTCAGTTTTAAAAATGAACTAACTTGAAACAAACTATAGTCTATCTAATGGCATGGCGTTATATGACATCGATCTGACTCTCTGTAAAATTTAGAATAAATTACTAAACATTAAATCTATAATACAAATCTATCACATAAAACTGATAGCAAGAAGGAATACAATTTTATATTTCACAAACAGCTGAAGATTGCTCCCGTAAAGTGGTTATTTGTGTGCATCTTTTCAGATACACGGTCAAACAACTTGTTTTGGTTGGGCAGAGCCCGATGTAAATTCTGAAATTTTGTTTTCTCCCAGAATCCCTAATACATGAGTCCACCTACTTATGAGATGAACTCAGATATCAAGAACTCTGAGTGACTTCCAGATGAGAAGCACCCATCAGGAAGCCACTCGTAAAGTGGACAGTCTCCTGACAAAACTCGTTGTATTGTGATTGTACATTGAGAATTCACTCTATAATTAATGTCTGGCAGGTGATGTTAGGGTTTCCATGTTCGGTGACCGTCAAAAGGATCTTGTCCCATTCTTCTTCATGGAAGGTGATCTTGTAGCCTGCAACAACATCGATGATGTGATGGCAGCCTTCAACATCGTTAATGATCCAGATGAGTGGAGACTGTTCATTGATTCATCGAAGACGAGTCTTAAAGCTGTTTTGCTGCATAATGGCAGTGTTTTGCCATCAATTCCAGCTGGTCATGCAGTCCATATGAAGGAAACCTACGAAAACATGAAACAACTTTTGAGGTGCATAAACTATGACCAACATCAGTAGCAGCTTTGTGGCAATTTCAAGGTTCTTGCTCTCTTGCTTGGTCTGCAGGCTGGATACACAAAGTACTGCTGTTTTCTCTGCAAATGGGATAGTCGTGCGAGAGATTCCCACTACATCAAGAGAGATTGGCCACTCCGACAGTCATTGGAGCCTGAGATAAAAAAGTGTTCAGCATCCACCACTTGTTGAATCAAGGAAGATTGTGTTACCACCCTTGCACATCAAGCTGGGTCTGATGAAGAACTTTGTCAAGGCCATGGACAAAACACAAGCAGCTTTCAAGTACCTCCGTGGAAAATTTCCAAGGTTAACTGAAGCTAAGATAAAGGAAGGTGTCTTTGTTGGTCCTCAGATTCGTGAACTTCTTCGAGACGATGCATTTCACCGTGCACTGCGTGGCAAGGAAAAGACGGCATGGAAAGCCTTCCAGTTAGTGGAAACAAATTTTATCGGAAACAACAAGGCAGACAACTACAGGAGGGAGTAGGTGGAAAACCTCCTCAAGGCATTCAAAAGCCTTGGTTGCAATATGTCACTAAAGATACATTTTTTGCACTCTCATCTAGATTTTTTTCCACCGAACTGCGGAGCAGTGAGCGACGAGCACGGCGAGCGATTTCACTTGCAGACTATTGCTGGACAGTGACAAGAGATGCTCCATTTATTGAATACAAGAGACAAGCCAAGAAGCGCCGAGTAGACACTGAATAAGGACTAAACTATGTACTTATATATACATAATAGTTTCTTTACTTTTGTTTCAATATATTTTTTATTTATATAACCCTTTTACTGTTTTTTAAAGTGTTACATAAACAGGACAGGTGAAATATTATCATGTAAAGCAACCATAAAGACATGAAAAGACCTAGGTTTACAATTTATGATTAAAACTCTACTATGTACACAATATACAGAAACGTAAAATGTAAAAACTTAAATATCTTGGAAACAGTAGCCAATCAGTTGTTTTAATTGTCATATTTGAATTCAGCACATCAAAATCCCTAATAAATAGCACATTTTAACTCTGAAGCAGACAACTTCGAAAAAATTGTAGACCAGTGTAATTAATCAATAAATATGTTATATTTTTTTTGGGCAAGCCAACAGACCGTAACAGTTAATGTGAGACCACTCTCACCTTCACATTACCTCTCTTCCATATTAAGGAAATTCGGCTAACTGCGTAAAATCTTTTAATTTGTGTGCTAGCCTACAGACCGTGTCAGTTAATAAGAGACCACTCTCACTTTAATATGATCTATCATTAATAATATAACAAACTTAGAGTATGTGCTATTTGTATTTACGTCTCCGTTTCTAGCTTTGTTAGATTTTAGTGATTATTTGTTTGGAAGATATTTCTCAAACCGAGTAATTAGCCAATTATTAGGAGCAGGCGTCATAATGTACAGTATTACGAGGTTTTATGGTGGCATGGAGTAGTTTCGTAAAATGGCCCTTCTCTAATTGTTTTATATAAGTAATTGTCGGGATATTTTCACGTATAAGTGTTAGTGATTTGAGATAGGAATAATTCTGTGTATTAGGCATTTGGGTCATGTTTTGTAGTACGTGGCATGAAATACCAATATAAGGCGTAGAAAAGCGTACTGATAACTCCTACAAATGTGAAGCGTGACAATACGTGTAAATGCAAAATTAGAGTCTCTTGATTGTGTGGTTATTAGTTTTATTAGAGGAAAATTATTTGTGGTATTACTGCGTTTAAGAACCCTACAATTGACAGCGACTGTTGCCTTCAGGTCCTTGTAAATAGGGAAAACATAGACCTCAAACCAGCCTGACGCAGGTGTTCGACAGTTTTTCGCCCGTTAGTGGGGTGCTGTTGGACATCTGGCGTTTTATAATATTTAGGCTATTTGGTTAACTGTCTGTTATAATGTAGATTTCAAAATTCGTCAGCGAATGAAGAAACCGAATCAGTAAAAACATTGGTACAACAATGCTGACTTTTATTTCATTATTACCTTTATAGTCATACCAACCATCCTCACTGCGACAAGTTAAAATCCCTAAACTCGCGATTTCAACCCCGTGAAAAATTCCGACCACACCAAAATCGGAGATATTTCATATATAAGGCAGTGACAATTGCGTTCCAGATATTATTTTAATAAAGAGGAAAGTGGACCATGATCGGAACAATTTCGCATAAACTCACTTACTATGAAACTTTTGGAGTGCACATAAAAACAGAGCTAGGAGAAAATGGGCAGCCGCTAATGCACATGGTAGGGCAAAAATTAATCTCGATCCCGGCTAGCA
This sequence comes from Margaritifera margaritifera, assembly GCA_029931535.1. Taxonomy (NCBI): domain Eukaryota; kingdom Metazoa; phylum Mollusca; class Bivalvia; order Unionida; family Margaritiferidae; genus Margaritifera; species Margaritifera margaritifera. The sequence goes on along the minus strand of JAQPZY010001414.1, from coordinate 2,184,096 downwards.
CTAACTTGTTTCTCCACTAGAATCGTCCTCTTGTGCATAAAACAAGAAATCGTGCTTTCTTGATTCCACAATAGAAAATGAGGGAGATACAAAGAAATAAAGTATGGAAGTCTGTTCGATCATGGCCAATCATACGAAACAATTTAGTGCTACATTATTATCCTTGAAAACCCTGCTTATATCACACATTCTGATTGCAAGATGGCGTTTCACCGCTTTTAGATAGAGGTAAACCACTGTTTTCTCTTTATTCTCACTGTAAAATACCGGTTAACAGCCATTTTAATAGCGATTAACTGGTATATTATAGCAGCAAAAAATGGTATCTTTTACTGGTGAACAGCTTTAAAATAGCGGTTCACTGCAATTTATTTCAATGGTGAAACGTTATCTAACTTTAATCGATAACCCGCTTTCTAAAAGCGGTGAATCGCTTTTTATTTTAGTTTGTTTTTTATTTATTTATTTATTTTTTTAATTTTTTGGGGATTTTTTTTGTGTGTTTGGTTTAGCAGTGAACTGCTGCAAAATACGTAATTTTGACCTTTTTTGTACACCATTTAGTAATGTATTGGCATAAAGTCGTGTCAACGATATGGCCAGTAGATTGTCATGGTCAGTAGATTGTACTGGGGCTGCCGGTGTAGAGCAGAGTGACCTAGTGCGGAGTTTTGCTGGAGTTACTGGCGCAGTGTAGGCGCGCAAAGCTTCTGAGTCTAAGTTGGCGCAGCATATGTGCCTTCTGTGGAGTTATGTGTTATTGTTGGCAACGGTGTTGTGCGCTAGAAATTAGTTCAGTCTTTTCCCAATGCTTTATAACGTTCTAGGTGAAGACGTTTCTGGGTTACGCTCTTTCTAATGATATGCATTAGAACTTTTGTGTACTCGTGTACCTTGTCCTTTCTAACTTACAGAGCCGCGGTCGCTCGGTGTTTAAGTATTTGGGCCCGTGAAGAGAAATATGCTGGTTCGATTCCCACCATCGGATTAGCACGTATTGGCTACTGTGGTGTGTCCTTGGTCGAGACACTTTACTCTATTTGCCTCAGCACGATAGAACCTTGAACGTGTTGCTGTACCTTAAAACACCTAAAAACAAACCAAACCAAACATTTTAATTTTAAAATAAGTAATTTTGGCTGGAACCATGAAGGCTTAAGTGTAAAACTTTGACTATGAGAGAGTCCAACGCTGAATACCCATTGTACCATATATCTATCAATCTGTCCCTCTGTTTGTCTGACTGTATGTTTGTGTGTCTGTCTGTCTCTGCTTGGAAATATATTACAGTTCTGTTAATACTTCTTTAAAAAAATCAGATGAAATGAAAGGACCCATGACGGTTTGATGTTATGTTCAGAAGTATTTTCATGTTTTTTTCAGATCATACCTTACATGGTAATGGATATATTTAAAGGAATGCATGGAATGCCGGGATTGTGGTTGGCTTCTCTGTTTAGTGCTTCGCTTAGGTGAATAAAACAACGTAGACATCATTTGCTATTTTGTTACAGATGACACTTTTGATCTCATGCTGAAAGCAAAGTATTAAGTAAAGTACCTACTATTGCAAAGCAAGGTATTAAGTAAAGTACTACTATTGCAATGCAAGGCATTAAGTAAAGTGCCTACTATTGCAAAGCAAGGTATTAAGTAAAGTGCCATCTATTGCAAAGGAAGGCATTAAGTAAAGTGTAGTAAAGTGCATTAAGTAAAGTGCCTACTATTGGAAAGCAAGGTTATAAGTCAAGTACTTACTATTGCAAAGCAAAGTATTAAGTAAAATACCTACTATTGCAAAGCAAAGCAATAAGTAAAGTACGTACTATTGCAAAGCAAGATATTAAGTAAAATACCTACTATTGCAAAGCAAGATATTAAGTAAAGTACGTACTATTGCAAAGCAAGATATTAAGTAAAGTACGTACTATTGCAAAGCAAGATATTAAGTAAAGTACCTACTATTGCAAAGCAAGGTATTAAGTAAAGTACCTACTATTGCAAAGCAAGGTATTAAGTAAAGTACCTACTATTGCAAAGCAAGATATTAAGATAGGGTACCGACTATTGCAAAGCAAGGTATTATGTCGAGTATCTGCTACGGCTCATCTTTTTCAAAGTTACACCAGTTAGCATCAAGTATACACTACTATTTCCAGAAAGTTCCTGAAAGATTCAGCAAAAAGATATTGTTTAAAATATATTCCTGAATTTGAAAACGTGCTAAATCGTCTCAAGTAGTTCTCATATTTAAAAAAAATGTTACGGTAAAATTCAAATACCAACTGGATACAACGACTAGATAAGATTCATACGTGTCAGACCAATTGGATACAATTCACGTCTTAGACCAACTGGATACAATTCACACGCCTTAGACCAACCGGAACCAGTCTTGTTATGCAAGAATACAAATTTGAGAACGTTGTGTTTTTGAAGATCACGCTTTCTATCAAGTGCTCTAAGATATATATTTAAATTCCTTGACTTGCAAAGTATCACCAAGTCTATAAAACTAGAATATCTTCTTTCAGTACCATGTCCTCTGGTCTTAGCAGCTTGTCAGCCTTGTTTTGGCAGGACCTGGTTAAACCACACGTGAAACCCATGTCGGATATGCGGGCCACCATCATCGCCAAGTGTTCTGGTCCGTAATACTTCCTTGCATTAACAAATTATATCTATATTTATAATATATCTATGGTGCATAGAGGATATCTAGGTTGTTTTTTTATTAGATACAGAGACATAGATGTACCAGGTAGATATAAGGAAAAATGCTATGAGTGTAGTGGAAACATTGCATTGTCTAGGGTGGTGAATAGATTTATTTTTTTCAGTTTTATTAACATAAGAATATATCTCACATACATGTAATACATTAAAAACTGGAAATGTATTTCAACCACATTTCAATAAGACAAAGAAAAGCAATTCTAGAAAATTATTTCGTGTCACTGTAAGATGAAAGAAAAGAAACTAAGAGAAAAGAGAGATAAAATAGGAAAGAAAAGGAAATATTGTTTGTTGTGTACAGGGAACGTATCAATATATATATATATAGAAAATATTGGCATTTCTACACAGCAAACATCGGGCGAACATATATGGGCATACACGTGCACAAACATCACCACCAAACAATTAATATGACAATATATATATATATATATATATATATATATATATATATATATATATATATATATATATATATATATATATATATATACAGTGTATACGCACACATACATACATACATACATACATACATACATACATACATACATACATAAACGCACGCATAGGTTTTTGTCAAAATATGCCCTTTCGAACCCTAATATTAATTCTCTCCAGTATGAAAACATCTCTTGATATAGCACAATCTTTAATGCAGATTTATATTTACAATGTTAAAGATAGACAGTTGTTTAATTATATGTATCAGATTTATATTTATACAATGTCAAAGACAGACAGTTGCCTAATTATATTTATACAATGTCAAAGATAGACAGTTGCCTAATTATATTTATACAAAATGAACGATTCTTACTCTTGCAAATGTCCGAATCAAGAATGAAATTCACAACACCAGAGGTGCAAAGCGAGTGTGTTACTTCTGCATTATTAGGTGATGAATCTCTTCTAGACTGTATCATCCCGACCATGTAATTTCATCACGAAAAGTAATGTTCTCTTTTTAATTGCAACAAATTAACACTAACAACGCGTTATTCCATAATATTTTAGGCAATACTAATTTGCTAAAGATAGTCACTTTTACGGTGTCCATTAATACATTCGCTACAAAATTTATGATAAATTGTACATTGATACTAAAATTACAGGGTGAAAAGGATGCCACCAATGTACAAGTTGAATTTAGAATTGGCTTGTAGGCAAGTCTCACTTTTAATGCAGTCGTCACGAAAAGAAACTCTATCTGAAATAAAACAAAGAAAATTTTGTCATGTTAATATGGCTTACATAATATTGCTTATGTCATTAAAATATTCATGGAATTGACAAAAAGAACATATGGCATTTATTTCGTTTCCTTGCAGTCGTTTTATTTGGTGGAATCTCCGTTCTCGTTGCTTTTCAAATTGCTATGATTGGTGGAACTCTAATTCAGGTATTATCTTCACCTTACCATAGCAAATCAATAATTCAGTTATTCTGTCTTCTTGTTATACAGAGGTAAATGATGTGTCCGATGTTACAAAGGTAAATGATATGTCCGATGTTACAAAGGTAAATGATATGTCCGATGTTACAGAGGTAAATGATATGTCCGATGTTACAGAGGTAAATGATGTGTCCGATGTTACAAAGGTAAATGATATGTCCGATGTTACAAAGGTAAATGATGTGTCCGATGTTACAAAGGTAAATGATATGTCCGATGTTACAAAGGTAAATGATGTGTCCGATGTTACAAAGGTAAATGATATGTCCGATGTTACAGAGGTAAATTATCGGTCTGATGTTACAGAAGTAAATGAGATGTCGAATGTTATACACGTAAATGATATGCCCAGTGTTACAAAGGTAAATGCTATGTCTGATGTTACATACATAAATGAAATGTCTGATGTTATAAAGGTAAATTATTTTCCCTATGTTACAGAGATAATTGATATGTCCGATGTTACAAAGGTCAATGATATTCGATGTTACAAAGGTCAATGATATTCGATGTTACAAAGGTCAATGATATTCGATGTTACAAATGTCACTGATATTCGATGTTACAAAGGTCACTGATATTCGATGTTACAAAGGTCAATGATATTCGATGTTACAAAGGTACATGGTAGAAATAGGAAGTATGTTAATTAGCAACCACTCGACAAACAGTATTACTTAAAAATGTCTTCATTATATTATTGTGCTTGTACAATAAATCCCAAAAAGAAACATTTCCTATATGGATACATACTGCACCTTTTGTTTTCCGATAAGCTAATTCGCGTTTCATTTCTATGTTACATCATTGCCACATATATTTACTTATGTAGTGAAAGGAATCTGAACAACATACACAAATCTAGAGAGATATACATGCATCATTCTTTGGAACAGTTAATTTTGAATATTTTCGAACTTATGTCGTTGCATATGTTTGGTTTCATATTTGGCAAAGTTTTGAAAAAAAAAGTGTGGCTCTCTGCCAGTTACAAACACAAAGTACCCTCTTTTGATCTCGTATCTATTCAAGTTTAATTCTCCTTCCAGAAGACATCTGTCATCTTTATGAAGGGGAGGTAAATTCCACAAGAAATGAGATCCATAGAGTTCACATTCCCTTCCAGATTTCTTTTATGTCTGAAATCTTTAGGAAGGGGAGATAAACTCCACTGGAAATTAGATCTACAGAATTTACATCCCTTCCAAAAATTGCCTGACATCTTTCTGGATCAATTTTCCATAGCACTAATGTTACTGAAAGAAACATTCATTTTTTAACATTTTTGCAGTTTTAGATACATAAACACATCATACATGGCCTAGGTTGGTGCTACAATTTCCCAGGTCGTCGCTAAATTTGGCCCCATAAAACAATATTCGGATTATATGTTTTAACAGAAAACGGTTGCACCATGGAGCTTTCCGCTCCGAATCTTGAGCCCATATTTAAAAGAAGTCTTCACCTATTACCTGCAAGTGTTTTACCTAACATTTCATCTTCTTCTGAAATATTTGTCCTCGGAAATTCATAATCATCGCATTAGTGCTAATTTGTGTATTTCTGCGAGTTTCTTCCATCATAAATTGGTCCTTTTTTTAGAATTTCTGTACCTTGGAAGAATGTTACACAATCGGTTGGCAACAACTTTGCTCTGTATCATGGCAAACAAGGGGCCAAACATTGAAATTTGCAATCGCCAGATTAGTTGTCTGAAGTAAAATAAAATCGCCATCTTAAATATCTGTTTGCTTAAAATGATTTTGGTGATCGTTAGTACCTGCATAACCTAGCGAATACATTTGATTATTATGCATTTTTCTGGAGTGTTTAAATTTTATTTTCGTTACAAAATATGATATTTTGGTGTAGGCTTTGAAATTACTTGATGAACATATCCAAGAATATGTTTCTGTTAAATGTTTCTTGTAGGCGGTTGACCATAAAATGTTTGATGATAGTGATTTCAGGAGAGGTACAGTTGAAAGCTAATGACGTCATTTAGAAACTGTCTATTGCAGATAACTTCAAGTGTGCTTTCAGCCTTCATGGGACCATTGACAGGCATCTTCCTGTTGGGAGCATTTGTCCCTTCGGCTAATGCCAAGGTAAAAGAAACAGCAAATAATAATTGTTGGGGATGCACATGTACCATATATTTGTTTTGTTCTGGGTGGTATTCCAAACGATAATAAACGTCAACCTACAGACTTGCATGGCTATAGTTGAGCAAAAAGCATTAAATCTGGCGATTAAAAAACTGCCCAAGAAAAAGACTGTTCTGAGTTTGATTAAATCTACCACTGGAGTGAAATATATTAGCTTCAACATGAATACAAATAATAATTTTCTTGTGACATTAACATTATAATATAATACAATTACACTGTGACGTTAACATTATAATATAATGCAATTACTTTCAAACTGTCCACGATTCATATGATGCATCTACTGCATTTTTAAGGATAACTCAAAGGTTCTGTCGATCTTTACTGTCATAAGAGATCAGGAATGTTTATTTGCAAGGTCACATACTGCCAAATCATCTTCCTAAATGTATTATCTAATATTGTAAAATAGTCGGTGCAAACATAATCTGCTCTGTCATGACAAAACGAGAATACATGAAAGTCTGAACCGCCAGCAGTTTTCCTTCGTTCCCTAAAAAAGGTGTGTGTTACTGTATTTGAAAGTACATTCAATAATAGCAATAAAGTATGAAGCTGATTTGTATTTTGCACCTGTTTAGAAATATCAACGGTTAAGATGTTATACGTTAGTGGAAGGTGGTCTTTGAAACTAAGGAAACTGAAAACCGTGGAGAAAACCAGCGACCTCGAATGTGTGATGAAAATCGTGGAGAAATCCAGCGACCTTGAATGTGTGATGAAAATCGTGGAGAAACCAGCTACCTTGAATGTGTGATGAAAACCGTGGAGAAACCAGCGACCTTGAATGTGTGATGAAAATCGTGGAGAAACCAGCGACCTTGAATGTGTGATGAAAATCGTGGAGAAACCAGCGACCTTGAATGTGTGATGAAAATCGTGGAGAAACCAGCGACCTTGAATGTGTGATAAAAACTGTGGAGAAAGCCAGTGACATTGAATGTATGACCTCTGTTTAGCCTATTCACATGTAGGAACCCGATATCGAACCCCTGACTGAAGAATTGCAAGTGCGCGTGTTACCACTGTACTACGTTCAAAATGCATTTTGATCCTCCGCTGCTGAAAATATCGGCATAAAAGATTGCATCATAGCTAAAATGCGTTACAAAATCACAATATATTGATTATAATGTTGGATTATGTCACTTTTTGATAATCAATCTAAATTATCTTTATAGGGAGGGATAGTTGGTGCACTAGTAGGGGTGGTGTTCACATTCTGGATCTCCCTGGGACAGATGATGACTAAAGGATCTGTGAAGAACACCCAACTGCCTCCAGCGTCTTTTACATCCTGCCCGGGTATGAACACATCAATACCTGGTTTCTACAACATGAATACTACGGTTGAAGCTTTGTATACGACATTGTGGACCTCGACAGAAGCGATTGTTCATCCAGCACCAGTTTTGGAACCGGAACTGTGAGTTCACGATATGAATTCCGTTAGCATCTAGGCCTAAATTTTATATTTTCATTTATTTTGGGGGGATCATATGCTGTTGTTAAGTTCCAATGCTATTCCAAATATGAATGAAGAAAAAGGAGGCGAAGTCTCATGGGTGAACAGGCCCTTTCGAGTGTTCCTGCAGAATTTAATATCTTTAACCATACTTCACTGGACATATGTTGATATTGATTATGAATACCTTATTTGATTATCACAATCAGGAACCATTTTTTTTTCAGAAGACCCATTCTTTTAAGAATAAGTCATTTGTATTTAAACAAAATTGCAGTATTGTAATCCTTAAATGAATTAAAATTTATTTTGTTCAGTTGTCTAACATGAACAAAGATTTAAAAATAATTTTTATAAACATTTTCAATGAATATGAATCAATCACCTGCTAATACTCTTACAGGACTGGGATAAGCAGGTTGTACACAGTGTCCTACCAATGGTTCGGAACAATAGGTATCTTGACGACCATAGTTGTAGGAGTAATTGTAAGCTTTGTTACAGGTAATTTGTCTTCATCATTTTTTTTTCTTACCTTCATTCTTTTTCTATTTATTTCTTACATTCTACTTTAATTACGCATACTATGTCAATTTATTTGACTTTCATTGAATCAATATATATGATACACGCTAAACAGTGTTTATTTGTTGCCAAGGAGTTTTAGCTTCAAAAATATACTTATAACTGTGAGGCTGATACAACCTTCGATTACATCGAATTCTTACAAAAATATTTGGTATATTTAAAACTTGTAATCGAATGAAAATAATGTCGTGTAGTTTGTGCAGCACAATTTCATCCTGTGAAATCACTGAGTGCCTTGAAAGGTTATAATAAAGGTAGAATAAATAAAAATGTGACATAATCTCTGAGTTATATTTATAGGTCCAATGAAACCTGAAGAATCGGATCCACGCTATTTGATTTCTTTCTACGACGAGATTTTCTGTTGTCTACCGGAGTCTATCCGGAAAGTTCTCCGGTGTGGATACAATTTTAAACGGGAAAAGGTAATGTTTGTATGACTGAACATAGTTGAAAGGTTAATTACAGACATATTAGCACTCTAGTGCTCAAACAATTGGACGCAATATATATATATATATATATATATATATATATATATATATATATATATATATCATATATATATATATATATATATATATATATATATATATATCTATATATATAGAGAGAGAGAGAGAGAGAGAGAGAGAGAGAGAGAGAGAGGGAGAGAGAAACAGACAGACAGGCAGGTAGCGACAGAGATAGTAAACATTCTTTTTTTCTCAATCGGACAGAGACGAATACGTGTATATTTCCTTAAAATTAGCAATGAATACAAACACTTTTGTGTCTGGCTTCCTTTATTTCTATCTCTCATTTATTGAGAGTAAAACCATGAAGTTAAAAATTGCACAAAATTTGAGGCCAGTTAAGAAGAAGATGGAGTAAATAAGAATAGCTTTGGACAGAGGGAGTAAATAAGAATAGCTATGAACAGAGGGAAATATGAAAATGAATATTACTGGAAAAGTAATAATAATCATATCTTTATTTATCAGTTGCTTATGACATAAATTATTATTTGTTGCAAAGCAATTAGAACGAAAACTCTATTACTATATATAAAACAATAACTTTTCGTTCTTGATTTGTGTGTGCACGCACGCATGTATGTGTGTGTGTGTTATAAATAGACAGCTTCATTTATTTCAGAAGTCGATAGGTGAAGAATACATGGAAAAGAATGAGAACACTTTGAATATGAATCTTGTAATAGAGAAAGAAGATAATATAGGAATTGTCGTTCTACCTATCTCTAATGAAGATGAGAAGCTGAATACAAAGCCTGCGCTCAAAATCAAGACGCAGTATAAAGACACAAAAATAACACATCAAGATATGATTGAAGATAGACACATCAAAAAGGAGATGTTCAACAAAAGAACTGACGTGGATTTCGATGTAGAAGGGACTGTACCGGGGACATTTCTGAATTCAGAACACAAAATTACATTTTCTAAGGTTAGACACGGAAGTAATGGTCTTCTAGATCCGCTTTTATTTGTGCGTGACGATGAACCCAATATAGTGGCTCCAGACTCAGTAAAGACTGGTGCTGATATACCAGATGATGAGATTCCAATGATCCCAAACGATATGAATGGAACCAACGAGAAGATACAATGACAGAAAGATTCGTATCAAACAAAAAGATTATAATTGTAATAGAGTTTTATCTAAGGCAAAACATTGGATGCATCAAAAAATTATTTTGTAGTTTCTAATGGCTATAACTTATAATCTACCTTTGAAATTTACTTAGTTGTTTAAAATGGTGCATTTTAGTTAGAACAGGAACACCATTCGCTGTTGATGAAAATTATTTGCAAAGAAAAACTTTAGCGTTTTTATTTCTTTCTTTCATTTTTGTTGTTGTTGGAATTATACATAGTTACTTCAGCTACATTAGTCCTGTCTACCATTGATATAACACTACAAATATTTGGCATGATTGTATGTATGTATGAAAGAACCAGGGCCGGATTAAGGCCTTTGGGGGCCCTGGGCACAGCGGCTCCTTAGTTACAGTACTGTTACAAACACTGCCTGTGAAAAGCATACGATAATATACGGGGGCCCCTTAAGCCCGGGTCCGGTGCCCCTTGAGCCTCGGGGGCCCTGGGCACGTTGCCCACCTTGCCCAATGGATAATCCGGCCCATGAATAGAACATATTTAAACAATAAATATGTTCGTGGAATAAGGTTGCCATACCACAGTGCCTAAAATGATCTAAACGCAAAACTTAACCAAGGTGTGACGGACGGACAGAAAGCTAGTTAATTGATTGAATGTCAAAACGAAAATAAAAAATCGAAACATCACTCTATTGTATTTAAGACTTGCATAAGGAAATATTTTGGGTTGCAAAACTTAACCAAGGAGTGCCGGACGGACTGACAAACAAGGGCAACACTATATGCCCATACCAATATGCCCATACTCAATGTCGTCTTGGGCATTGTAAGTAGGCAGGAAGTGTATTATGTTCCTTTGAGGGAACGCATATTACACCTAATTTACACAAGATTTTCTTTCAGTTTTCATACATGTATATAGGTATATATATAAATATATATATATATATATATAGATATATATATAGAGAGAGAGAGAGATACTCATGATATTTTGTATATGACAACATTTTGTATGTTGCGAATAAATATTACAATTAATTCAATATAACAGATAAAAAAAATGATTCGTAACCAAATATACCCGAAGTATATCGGTGATATGTCGTCCGCATTTCTCATTATATCTCTCCATTACTCCATTATTTCATCCATGCATACTTCCAGCTCTTTATTTATATATTAGAGGTGTAACAATTCACCGATACGTATCGACATCGCGATCATGTATTCAATGATAAATGCATCGATATGTGTACTACCGCAGGAATATCCGGATGCATATTGCATCGCGGTTGTGACTATACATCGATACAGTAGCACTTGAAGGTAGTGTATCACGATATACATGAATCAAGGTTGAGAAAAAAAAAAAGAAGAGTTTTATGTCTCTTCAATAAAAATATTAAAGATTTCATCGCTGTTCTTTTGCATATTATTATCCATGTGCAATACATTAGTTATGAGACTGGTTTCCATAATCAGCAAGTGAAACCACCAGTCTCAGTGACAAAAAACCCCCAAACATCAGAATCATTTTTAGTCGGACGTAGTGATGTAAAATAATAAATGATTTATAGGCAAAGACAAGCGGACAAGAGTCTATATCGTGACATGTATTGCATCGTCACTCCTGTATCATAATATGTATTATGTATTGTATTTCCACCCAAGTGTCGTGGCATGTATCACATCGCGTCCAAGCATGCGATACACAGTTCTCTCTCTGTCTGTCTGTCTGTCTGTCTGTCTGTCTCTCTCTCTCTCTCTCTCTCTCTCTCTCTCTCTCTCTCTCTCTCTCTCTCTCTCTCTCTCTCTCTCTCTCTCTCTCTCTCCGGTATGACTGTTTGTCTCTGTTGATTCATCTACCTGTCTGTTGGTTATCCACTAAGACCCTTTCTTCAAAATTTATTGACTTATGGAAGTCGGAAAAGTGACCATATGTGTTAAATGTAAGGCATTCCTATTTGTATTCGGTGATTTCGTTGTGATCACGTCTTTTGGACGTAAAATAAGAGAATATAACAAGAACAAAAATATAATAACTTCTGCGCAATTTATGTAACCTCTCTCTCTATCTCTCTCTCAAAATGAAAGACATCTGAAAAAAGGAAATCAATGTTGCTTATTGCTTTTCTTGAGAGCAAGGTAGGTGATGCAGATGTTTGAACCAAAATACATGATCAAATTACACACAAACTGTTGAAATTTGTAATCTGCAATAAAAAGTACATGATATTAAAGTTTATCGCCCCCCCCCCCCACCTGCTACAGATACACAAGAGTTAGGTACAATTAATCGATTCATGTGTTCTATTTGACAAGCTCTACAAAAAGATATAGAGGATGTATCAGATATATTCAAAAGTAATATATTATATATATATAGTATAGTATAGTATATATATATAGTATAGTATATTCAGGAGGAGGACTATAACTACTAATAATGATGGTGTAGTAGTAGTAGTAGTAGCAGTAGTAGTTGTAGTTGTTGTTGTTGTTGTTGTTGTTGTTGTATTAGCAGTTATAGTAGTACGCAGGACTTTAGAAAAAGTCTAAGGCTTGGTGGCATTAACAGATGATCTGTATATATGGATGGGGCTAAAGTAAGTTTCTTGTATTAATTCTGTAACATTCACATGATTTTTCCAAGTCTAACTGACATTTTGGGATAAACTGTTTCTTATCTCATTCTAGCACCAACATTTTCAAAAATGCGAATAACTAAAGGAAACAATGATCTAGTTCATGTGTCTTTTAAATCTTTATTGTAGTTTTCATGCAGATAATTCGTAGGGAACACTGAAAATAGTAACATAATCACAGAGGGTACCGCATTGGAACAAGATGTTTTAAACGATGATAAATTCTGTCTAAAATGATGTTTAAAAGGATGATAAGTCTGTCTAAAATGATGTTTAAAAGAATGATAAGTCTGTCTAAAATGATGTTGAAGAAAATGATAAGTGTCTAAAATGATGTTTTAAAGGATGATAAGTCCGTCTTAAATGATGTTTTAAAGGACGATAAGTCTGTCTAAAATGATGTTGAAGAGGATAAGTCGGTCTAAAATGATGTTGAAGAGGATGATAAGTCTGTCTAAAACGATGTTGAAGAGGATAAGTCTGTCTTAAATGATGTTGAAGAGGATAAGTCTGTCTAAACGATGCTGAAGAGGATGATAAGTCTGTCTAAAATGATGTTGAAGAGGATACGTCTGTCTGAAACGATGTTGAAGAGGATGATAAATCTGCCTAAAACGATGTTGAAGAGGATACGTCTGTCTAAAATGATGTTGCAGAGGATGATAAGTCTGTCTAAAATGATGCTGAAGAGGATGATAACTATGTCTAAAATGATATTGAAGAGGATACGTCTGTCTAACATGATGTTGAAGAGGATAAGTCTGTCTAAAATGATGTTGAAGAGGATGAAAAGTCTGTCTAAAATGAAGCTGAAGAGGATAAGTCTGTCTAAAATGATGCTGAAGAGGATGATAAGTCTGTCTAAAATGATGTTGAAGAGGATACGTCTGTCTAAAACAATGTTGAAGAGGATGATAAATCTGTCTAAAACGATCTTGAAGAGGATAAGTCTGTCTAAAATGATGCTGAAGAGGATGATAAGTCTGTCTAAAATGATGCTGAAGAGGATGATAACTATGTCTAAAATGATGTTGAAGAGGATAAGTCTGTCTAAAATGATGTTGAAGAGGATAATTCTGTCTAAAATGATGTTGAAGAGGATGATAAGCCTGTCTAAAACGATGTTGAAGAGGATAAGTCTGTCTAAAACGATGTTGAAGAGGATAAGTCTGTCTAAAACGATGCTGAAGAGGATACATCTGTCTAAAATGATGTTGAAGAGGATGATAAGTCTATCTAAAACGATGTTGAAGAGGATAAGTCTGTCTAAAACGATGCCGAAGAAGATGATAAGTCTATCTAAAACAATGTTGAAGAGGATAAGTCTGTCCAAAACTATGTTGAAAAGGATGAGTCTGTCTAAAACGATGTTGAAGAGGATAAGTCTGAATAAAATGATGTTGAAGAGGATAAGTCTGTCTAAAATGATGCTGAAGAGTATGATAAGTCTGTCTAAAATGATGTTGAAGAGGATAAGTCTATCTAAAATGATGTTGACGAGGATGATAAGTCAGTCTAAAATGATGCTGAAGAGGATAAGTCTGTCTAAAATGATGTTGAAAAGGATGATAAGTCTGTCTAAAATGATCTTGAAGAGGAATATAAGTCTGTCTAAAACAATTTTGAAGAGGACAAGTCTGTCTAAAATGACGTTGAAGAGGATGATAAATCTGTCTAAAACGATGTTGAAGAGGATGAGTCTGTCTAAAATGATGCTGTAGAGGATGATAAGTCTGTCTAAAATGATGTTTAAAAGGATGATAAGTCTGTCTATAATGATGTTGAAGAAAATGATAAGTGTCTAAAATGATGTTTTAAAGGATGATAAGTCCGTCTAAAATGATGTTTTAAATTACGTTAAGTCTGTCGAAAATGATGTTGAAGAGGATAAGTCTGTCTAAAATGATGTTGAAGAGGATGATAAGTCTGTCTAAAACGATGTTGAAGAGGATAAGTCTGTCTAAAACGATGCTGAAGAGGAGGATAAGTCTGTCTAAAACAATGTTGAAGAGGATAAGTCTGTCTAAAATGATGTTGAAGAGGATGATAAGTCTATCTAAAACGATGTTGAAGAGGATATGTCTGTCAAAAATGATGTTGAAAAGGATGATAAATCTGTCTAAAACGATGTTGAAGAGGATAAGTCTGTCTAAAACGATGCTGAAGAGGATGATAAGTCAATGTAAAACAATGTTGAAGAGGATAAGTCTGTCTAAAACGATGTTGAAGAGGACAAGTCTGTCTAAAACGATGTTGAAGAGGATGATAAATCTGTCTAAAACGATGTTGAAGAGGATAAGTCTGTCTAAAACGATGCTGAAGAGGAGGATAAGTCTATCTAAAACGATGTTGAAGAAGATGATAAGTCTGTCTAAAACGATGTGGATGAGGATAAGTCTGTCTAAAAAGATGTTGAAGAGGATAAGTCTGTCTAAAACGATGCTGAAGAGGATGATAAGTCTGTCTAAAACGATCTTGAAGAGGATGATAGGTCTGTCTAAAACGATGTTGAAGAGGATGATAAGTCTGTCTAAAATGATGTTGAATATGATAAGTCTGTCTGAAATGATGCTGAAGAGAATAAGTATGTCTAAAACGATGTTGAAGAGGATAAGTCTGTCTAAAATGATGTTGAAGAGGATAAGTCTGTCTAAACGATGCAGAAGAGGATGATAAGTCTGTTTAAAATGATGTTGAAGAGGATACGTCTGTCTAAAATGATGTTGAAGAGGATGATAAGTCTATCTAAAACGATGTTGAAGAGGATAAGTCTGTCTTAAACGATGTTGAAGAGGATAAGTCTGTCTAAAACGATGCTGAAGAAGATGATAAGTCTATCTAAAACAATATTGAAGATGATAAGTCTGTCTAAAACGATGTTAAAGAGGATGAGTCTGTCTAAAATGATGTTGAAGAGGATAAGACGGTCTAACATGATGTTGAAGAGGATGATAAGTCTGTCTAACATGATGTTGAAGAGGATGATAAGTCTGTCTAAAACAATCTTGAAGAGGATAAGTCTGTCTAAAAGTATGTTGAAGAGGATAAGTCTGTCTAACATGATGTTGAAGAGGATGATAAGTCGGTGTAAAATGATGTTGAAGAGGATAAGTCTGTCTAACATGATGTTGAAAAGATGATCAGTCTGTCTAAAATGATGTTGAAGAGGATGATAAGTCTATCTAAAACAATGTTGAAGAAGATAAGTCTGTCTAAAATGATGTTGAAGAGGATAAGTCTGTCTAAAATGATGCTGAAGAGGATGATAAGTCTGTCTAAAATGATGTTGAAGAGGAAATATGCCTGTCTAAAACGATGTTGAAGAGGATAAGTCTGTCTAAAACGATGTTGAAGAGGATCAGTCTGTCTAAAACGATGCTGAAGAGGATAAATCTGTCTAAAATGATGTTGAAGAGGATGATAAGTCTATCTAAAACGATGTTGAAGAGGATAAGTCTGTCTAAAACGATGCTGAAGAAGATGATAAGTCTATCTAAAACAATGTTGAAGAGGATAAGTCTGTCCAAAACTATGTTGAAGAGGATGAGTCTGTCTAAAACGATGTTGAAGAGGATAAGTCTGAATAAAATGATGTTGAAGAGGATAAGTCTGTCTAAAATGATGCTGAAGAGGATGATAAGTCTGTCTAAAATGATGTTGAAGAGGATAAGTCTATCTAAAATGATGTTGAAGAGGATGATAAGTCAGTCTAAAATGATGCTGAAGAGGATAAGTCTGTCTAAAATGATGTTGAAAAGGATGATAAGTCTGTCTAAAATGATCTTGAAGAGGATGATAAGTCTGTCTAAAACAATTTTGAAGAGGATAAGTCTGTCTAAAATGACGTGGAAGAGGATGATAAATCTGTCTAAAACGATGTTGAAGAGGATGAGTCTGTCTAAAATGATGCTGTAGAGGATGATAAGTCTGTTTAAAATGATGTTTAAAAGGATGATAAGTCTGTCTATAATGATGTTGAAGAAAATGATAAGTGTCTAAAATGATGTTTTAAAGGATGATAAGTCCGTCTAAAATGATGTTTTAAATTACGTTAAGTCTGTCGAAAATGATGTTGAAGAGGATAAGTCTGTCTAAAATGATGTTGAAGAGGATGATAAGTCTGTCTAAAACGATGTTGAAGAGGATAAGTCTGTCTAAAACGATGCTGAAGAGGAGGATAAGTCTGTCTAAAACAATGTTGAAGAGGATAAGTCTGTCTAAAATGATGTTGAAGAGGATGATAAGTCTATCTAAAACGATGTTGAAGAGGATATGTCTGTCAAAAATGATGTTGAAAAGGATGATAAATCTGTCTAAAACGATGTTGAAGAGGATAAGTCTGTCTAAAACGATGCTGAAGAGGATGATAAGTCAATGTAAAACAATGTTGAAGAGGATAAGTCTGTCTAAAACGATGTTGAAGAGGACAAGTCTGTCTAAAACGATGTTGAAGAGGATGATAAATCTGTCTAAAACGATGTTGAAGAGGATAAGTCTGTCTAAAACGATGCTGAAGAGGAGGATAAGTCTATCTAAAACGATGTTGAAGAAGATGATAAGTCTGTCTAAAACGATGTGGATGAGGATAAGTCTGTCTAAAAAGATGTTGAAGAGGATAAGTCTGTCTAAAACGATGCTGAAGAGGATGATAAGTCTGTCTAAAACGATCTTGAAGAGGATGATAGGTCTGTCTAAAACGATGTTGAAGAGGATGATAAGTCTGTCTAAAATGATGTTGAATATGATAAGTCTGTCTGAAATGATGCTGAAGAGAATAAGTATGTCTAAAACGATGTTGAAGAGGATAAGTCTGTCTAAAATGATGTTGAAGAGGATAAGTCTGTCTAAACGATGCAGAAGAGGATGATAAGTCTGTTTAAAATGATGTTGAAGAGGATACGTCTGTCTAAAATGATGTTGAAGAGGATGATAAGTCTATCTAAAACGATGTTGAAGAGGATAAGTCTGTCTAAAACGATGTTGAAGAGGATCAGTCTGTCAAAAATGATGCTGAAGAGGATAAATCTGTCTAAAATGATGTTGAAGAGGATGATAAGTCTGTCTAAAACGATGTTGAAGAGGATAAGTCTGTCTAAAAAGATGTTGAAGAGGATAAGTCTGTCTTAAATGATGTTGAAGAGGACAAGTCTGTCTAAAACGATGCTGAAGAGGATGATAAGTCTGTCTAAAACGATCTTGAAGAGGATGATAAGTCTGTCTAAAATGATGTTGAATATGATAAGTCTGTCTGAAAAGATGCTGAAAAGAATAAGTATGTCTAAAACGATGTTGAAGAGGATAAGTCGGTCTAAAATGATGTTGAAGAGGATAAGTCTGTCTAAACGATGCAGAAGAGGATGATAAGTCTGTTTAAAATGATGTTGAAAAGGATACGTCTGTCTAAAATGATGTTGAAGAGGATGATAAGTCTGTCTAAAACGATGTTGAAGAGGATAAGTCTGTCTAAAACGATGTTGAAGAGGATCAGTCTGTCTAAAATGATGCTGAAGAGGATAAATCTGTCTAAAATGATGTTGAAGAGGATGATAAGTCTATCTAAAACGATGTTGAAGAGGATAAGTCTGTCTTAAACGATGTTGAAGAGGATAAGTCTGTCTAAAACGATGCTGAAGAAGATGATAAGTCTATCTAAAACAATATTGAAGATGATAAGTCTGTCTAAAACGATGTTAAAGAGGATGAGTCTGTCTAAAATGATGTTGAAGAGGATAAGACGGTCTAACATGATGTTGAAGAGGATGATAAGTCTGTCTAAAATGATGTTGAAGAGGATGATAAGTCTGTCTAAAACAATCTTGAAGAGGATAAGTCTGTCTAAAAGTATGTTGAAGAGGATAAGTCTGTCTAACATGATGTTGAAGAGGATGATAAGTCGGTGTAAAATGATGTTGAAGAGGATAAGTCTGTCTAACATGATGTTGAAAAGATGATCAGTCTGTCTAAAATGATGTTGAAGAGGATGATAAGTCTATCTAAAACAATGTTGAAGAAGATAAGTCTGTCTAAAATGATGTTGAAGAGGATAAGTCTGTCTAAAATGATGCTGAAGAGGATGATAAGTCTGTCTAAAATGATGTTGAAGAGGAAATATGCCTGTCTAAAACGATGCTGAAGAAGATGATAAGTCTATCTAAAACAATGTTGAAGAGGATAAGTCTGTCCAAAACTATGTTGAAGAGGATGAGTCTGTCTAAAACGATGTTGAAGAGGATAAGTCTGAATAAAATGATGTTGAAGAGGATAAGTCTGTCTAAAATGATGCTGAAGAGGATGATAAGTCTGTCTAAAATGATGTTGAAGAGGATAAGTCTATCTAAAATGATGTTGAAGAGGATGATAAGTCAGTCTAAAATGATGCTGAAGAGGATAAGTCTGTCTAAAATGATGTTGAAAAGGATGATAAGTCTGTCTAAAATGATCTTGAAGAGGATGATAAGTCTGTCTAAAACAATTTTGAAGAGGATAAGTCTGTCTAAAATGACGTGGAAGAGGATGATAAATCTGTCTAAAACGATGTTGAAGAGGATGAGTCTGTCTAAAATGATGCTGTAGAGGATGATAAGTCTGTTTAAAATGATGTTTAAAAGGATGATAAGTCTGTCTATAATGATGTTGAAGAAAATGATAAGTGTCTAAAATGATGTTTTAAAGGATGATAAGTCCGTCTAAAATGATGTTTTAAAGGACGATAAGTCTGTCGAAAATGATGTCGAAGAGGATAAGTCTGTCTAAGATGATGTTGAAGAGGATGATAAGTCTGTCTAAAACGATGTTGAAGAGGATAAGTCTGTCTAAAACGATGCTGAAGAGGAGGATAAGTCTGTCTAAAACAATGTTGAAGAGGATAAGTCTGTCTAAAATGATGTTGAAGAGGATGATAAGTCTGTCTAAAACGATGTTGAAGAGGATATGTCTGTCAAAAATGATGTTGAAGACGATGATAAATCTGTCTAAAACGATGTTGAAGAGGATAAGTCTGTCTAAAACGATGCTGAAGAGGATGATAAGTCAATCTAAAACAATGTTGAAGAGGATAAGTCTGTCTAAAACGATGTTGAAGAGGATAAGTCTTTCTATAACGATGTTGAAGAGGATGATAAATCTGTCTAAAACGATCTTGAAGAGGATAAGTCTGTCTAAAACGATGTTGAAGAGGATGATAAGTCTATCTAAAACGATGTTGAAGAAGATGATAAGTCTGTCTAAAACGATGTTGATGAGGATAAGTCTGTCTAAAAAGATGTTGAAGAGGATAAGTCTGTCTTAAATGATGTTGAAGAGGATGAGTCTGTCTAAAACGATGCTGAAGAGGATGATAAGTCTGTCTAAAACGATCTTGAAGAGGATGATAGGTCTGTCTAAAACGATGTTGAAGAGGATGATAAGTCTGTCTAAAATGATGTTGAATATGATAAGTCTGTCTGAAATGATGCTGAAGAGAATAAGTATGTCTAAAACGATGTTGAAGAGGATAAGTCGGTCTAAAATGATGTTGAAGAGGATAAGTCTGTCTAAACGATGCAGAAGAGGATGATAAGTCTGTTTAAAATGATGTTGAAGAGGATACGTCTGTCTAAAACGATGTTGAAGAGGATCAGTCTGTCAAAAATGATGCTGAAGAGGATAAATCTGTCTAAAATGATGTTGAAGAGGATGATAAGTCTGTCTAAAGCGATGTTGAAGAGGATAAGTCTGTCTAAAAAGATGTTGAAGAGGATAAGTCTGTCTTAAATGATGTTGAAGAGGATAAGTCTGTCTAAAACGATGCTGAAGAGGATGATAAGTCTGTCTAAAACGATCTTGAAGAGGATGATAAGTCTGTCCAAAACGATCTTGAAGAGGATGATAAGACTGTCTAAAATGATGTTGAATATGATAAGTCTGTCTGAAATGATGCTGAAAAGAATAAGTATGTCTAAAACGATGTTGAAGAGGATAAGTCTGTCTAAAATGATGTTGAAGAGGATAAGTCTGTCTAAACGATGCAGAAGAGGATGATAAGTCTGTTTAAAATGATGTTGAAGAGGATACGTCTGTCTAAAATGATGTTGAAGAGGATGATAAGTCTGTCTAAAACGATGTTGAAGAGGATCAGTCTGTCTAAAATGATGCTGAAGAGGATAAATCTGTCTAAAATGATGTTGAAGAGGATGATAAGTCTATCTAAAACGATGTTGAGGAGGATAAGTCTGTCTAAAACGATGTTGAAGAGGATCAGTCTGTCTAAAATGATGCTGAAGAGGATAAATCTGTCTAAAATGATGTTGAAGAGGATGATAAGTCTGTCTAAAACGATGTTGAAGAGGATAAGTCTGTCTAAAACGATGCTGAAGAAGATGATAAGTCTATCTAAAACAATATTGAAGATGATAAGTCTGTCTAAAACGATGTTGAAGAGGATGAGTCTGTCTAAAATGATGTTGAAGAGGATAAGACGGTCTAACATGATGTTGAAGAGGATGATAAGTCTGTCTAAAATGATGTTGAAGAGGATGATAAGTCTGTCTAAAACAATCTTGAAGAGGATAAGTCTGTCTAAAAGTATGTTGAAGAGGATAAGTCTGTCTAACATGATGTTGAAGAGGATGATAAGTCGGTCTAAAATGATGTTGAAGAGGATAAGTCTGTCTAACATGATGTTGAAAAGGATGATCAGTCTGTCTAAAATGATGTTGAAGAGGATGATAAGTCTATCTAAAACAATGTTGAAGAAGATAAGTCTGTCTAAAATGATGTTGAAGAGGATAAGTCTGTCTAAAATGATGCTGAAGAGGATGATAAGTCTGTCTAAAACGATGTTGAAGAGGAAATAAGCCTGTCTAAAACGATGTTGAAGAGGATAAGTCTGTCTAAAACGATGTTGAAGAGGATAAGTCTGTCTAAAACGATGCTGAAGAGGATAAATCTGTCTAAAATGATGTTGAAGAGGATGATAAGTCTATCGAAAACGATGTTGAAGAGGATAAGTCTGTCTAAAACGATGCTGAAGAAGATGATAAGTCTATCTAAAACAATGTTGAAGAGGATAAGTCTGTCCAAAACTATGTTGAAGAGGATGAGTCTGTCTAAAACGATGTTGAAGAGGATAAGTCGGTCTAACATGATGTTGAAGAGGATGATAAGTCTGTGTAAAATGATGTTGAAGAGGATGATAAGTCTGTCTAAAATGATGTTGAAGAGGATAAGTCTATCTAAAATGATGTTGAAGAGGATGATAAGTCAGTCTAAAATGATGCTGAAGAGGATAAGTCTGTCTAAAATGATGTTGAAAAGGATGATAAGTCTGTCTAAAATGATCTTGCAGAGGATGATAAGTCTATCTAAAGCAATGTTGAAGAGGATAAGTCTGTCTAAAACGATGTTGAAGAGGATGAGTCTGTCTAAAACGATGTTGAAGAGGATGATAAATCTGTCTAAAACGATGTTGAAGAGGATAAGTCTGTCTAAAACGATGTTGAAGAGGATAATAAGTCTATCTAAAACGATGTTGAAGAAGATGATAAGTCTGACTAAAACGATGTTGATGAGGATAAGTCTGTCTAAAAAGATGTTGAAGAGGATAAGTCTGTCTTAAATGATGTTGAAGAGGATAAGTCTGTCTAAAACGATGCTGAAAAGGATGATAAGTCTGTCTAAAACGATCTTGAAGAGGATGATAAGTCTCTCTAAAACGATGTTGAAGAGGATGATAAGTCTGTCTAAAATGATGTTGAATATGATAAGTCTGTCTGAAATGATGCTGAAGAGAATAAGTATGTCTAAAACGATGTCGAAGATGATAAGTCTGTCTAAAATGATGTTGAAGAGGATAAGTCTGTCTAAACGATGCAGAAGAGGATCATAAGTCTGTTTAAAATGATGTTGAAGAGGATAAATCTGTCTAAAATGATGTTGAAGAGGATGATAAGTCTGTCTAAAACGATGTTGAAGAGGATAAGTCTGTCTAAAACGATGTTGAAGAGGATAAGTCTGTCTAAAACGATGTTGAAGAGGATCAGTCTGTCTAAAATGATGCTGTAGAGGATACATCTGTCTAAAATGATGTTGAAGAGGATGATAAGTCTGTCTAAAACGATGTTGAAGAGGATAAGTCTGTCTAAAACGATGCTGAAGAAGATGATAAGTCTATCTAAAACAATATTGAAGATGATAAGTCTGTCTAAAACGATGTTAAAGAGGATGAGTCTGTCTAAAATGATGTTGAAGAGGATAAGTCGGTCTAACATGATGTTGAAGAGGATGATAAGTCTGTCTAAAATGATGTTGAAGAGGATGATAAGTCTGTCTAAAACAATGTTGAAGATGATAAGTCTGTCTAAAAGTATGTTGAAGAGGATAAGTCTGTCTAACATGATGTTGAAAAGGATGATCAGTCTGTCTAAAATGATGTTGAAGAGGATGATAAGTCTATCTAAAACAATGTTGAAGAGGATAAGTCTGCCTAAAATGATGTTGAAGAGGATAAGTCTGTCTAAAATGATGCTGAAGAGGATGATAAGTCTGTCTAAAATGATGTTGAAGAGGATAAGTCTGTCTAAAACGATGTTGAAGAAGATGATAAGTCTGTATAAAACAATGTTGAAGAGGATAAGTCGGTCTAAAACGATGCTGAAGAGGATGATAAGTCTGTCTAAAACGATCTTGAAGAGGATAATTAGTCTGTCTAAAACGATGTTGAAGAGGATGATAAGTCTGTCTAAAATGATGTTGAATATGATAAGTCTGTCTGAAATGATGCTAAAGAGGATAAGTCTCTCTAAAACGATGTTGAAGAGGATAAGTCTGTCTAAAATGATGTTGAAGAGGATAAGTCTGTCTAAACGATGCAGAAGAGGATGATAAGTCTGTCTAAAATGATGTTGAAGAGGATACGTCTGTCTAAAATGATGTTGAAGAGGATAATAAGTCTGTCTAAAACGATGTTGAAGAGGATATGTCTGTCTAAAACGATGTTGGAGAGGATCAGTCAGTCTAAAATGATCCTGAAGAGGATAAATCTGTCTAAAATGATGTTGAAGAGGATGATAAGTCTGTCTAAAACGATGTTGAAGAGGATAAGTCTGTCGAAAACGATGCTGAAGAAGATGATAGGTCTATCTAAAATGATGTTGAAGAGGATGATAAGTCTCTCTAAAACAATGTTGAGGAGCATAAGTCTGTCTAAAATGATGCTGAAGAGGATAAGTCTGTCTAAAATGATGCTGAAGAGGATGATAAGTCTGTCTAAAATGATGTTGAAGAGGATAAGTCTGTCAAACATGATGTTAAAAAGGGAAATGAGTAGTCTGTCTAAAATGATGTTGAAGAGGATGATAAGTCTGTCTAAAACAATGTTGAAAAAAATAAGTCTGTCTAAAATGATGTTGAAGCGGATAAGTCTGTCTAAAATGATGCTGAAGAGGATGATAAGTCTGTCTAAAATGATGTTGAAGAGGATAAGTCGGTCTAACATGATGTTGAAGAGGATAATAAGTCGGTCTAAAATGATGTTGAAGCGGATATGTCTGTCTAACATAATGTTGAAGAGGATGATAACTCTGTCTAAAATGATGTTGAAGAGGATGATAAGTCTGTCTTAAACAATGTTGAAGAGCATAAGTCTGTCTAAAATGATGTTGAAGAGGATAAGTCTGTCTAAAATGATGCTGAAGAGGATGATAAGTCTGTCTAAAATGATGTTGAAGAGGATAAGTCTGTCTAACATGATGTTGAAGAGGATGATAGGTCGGTCTAAAATGATGTTGAAGAGGATAAGTCTGTCGAACATGATGTTGAAGAGGATGATCAGTCTGTCTAAAATGATGTTGAAGGGGATGATAAGTCTGTCTAAAACAGTGTTGAAAAGGATAAGTCTGTCTAAAATGATGTTGAAGAGGATAAGTCTGCCTAAAATGATGTTTAAGAGGATGAGAAGTCTGTCTAAAACAATCTTGAAGAGGATAAGTCGGTCTAAAATGATAAGTCTGTCTAAAATGATGCAAAAGAGGATGATAAGTCTATCTAAAACAATGTTGAAGAGGATAAGTCTGTCTAAAACGATGTTGAAGAGGATAAGTCAGTCTAAAATGATGCTGAATAGGAGGATAAGTCTGTCTAAAACAATGTTGAAGAGGATAAGTCTGTCTAAAACGATCTTGAAGAGGATGAGTCTATCTAAAACGATGTTGAAGAGGATGATAAATCTGTCTAAAACGATGTTGAAGGGGATAAGTCTGTCTAAAACGATGCTGAAGAGGATGATAAGTCTATCTAAAACGATGTTTAAGAGGATGATAAGTCTATCTAAAACGATGTTGAAGAGGATAAGTCTGTCTAAAACGATGTTGAACAGGATAAGTCTGTCTAAAATGATGCTGAAGGGGATGATAAGTCTGTCTAAAATGATGTTGAAGAGGATAAGTCTGTCTAAAATGATGTTGAAGAGGATGATAAGTCTGTCGAAAACGATGTTGAAGAGGATAAATCTGTCTAAAACGATGCTGAAGAGGATGATAAGTCAATCTAAAACAATGTTGAAGAGGATAAGTCTGTCTAAAGCGATGCTGAAGAGGATGATAAGTCTATCTAAAGCAATGTTGAAGAGGATAAGTCTGTCTAAAACGATGTTGAAGAGGATGAGTTTGTCTAAAATGATGTTGAAGAGGATGATAAATCCCTCTAAAACGAAGTTGAAGAGGATAAGTCTGTCTAAAATGATGAAGAAGAGGATGATAAGTCTATCTAAAACGATGTTGAAGAGGATAAGTCTGTCCAAAACTATGTTGAAGAGGATGAGTCTGTCTAAAACGATGTTGAAGAGGATAAGTCTGAATAAAATGATGTTGAAGAGGATAAGTCTGTCTAAAATGATGCTGAAGAGGATGATAAGTCTGTCTAAAATGATGTTGAAGAGGATAAGTCTATCTAAAATGATGTTGAAGAGGATGATAAGTCAGTCTAAAATGATGCTGAAGAGGATAGGTCTGTCTAAAATGATGTTGAAAAGGATGATAAGTCTGTCTAAAATGATCTTGCAGAGGATGATAAGTCTGTCTAAAACAATTTTGAAGAGGATAAGTCTGTCTAAAAGTACGTTGAAGAGGATAAGTCTGTCTAAAATGATGCTGAAGAGGATGATAAGTCTGTCTAAAATGATGTTGAAGAAGATAAGTCTGTCTAAAATGATGTTGAAGAGGATGATAAATCTGTCTAAAACGATGTTGAAGAGGATGAGTCTGTCTAAAATGATGCTGTAGAGGATGATAAGTCTGTCTAAAATGATGTTTAAAAGGATGATAGGTCTGTCTATAATGATGTTGAAGAAAATGATAAGTGTCTAAACTGATGTTTTAAAGGATGATAAGTCCGTCTAAAATGATGTTTTAAAGGACGATAAGTCAGTCTAAAATGATGTTGAAGAAGATACGTCTGTCTAAAATGATGTTGAAGAGGATGATAAGTCTGTCTAAAACGATGTTAAAGAGGATAAGTCTGTCTAAAACGATGCTGAAGAGGATGATAAGTCTATCTAAAGCAATGTTGAAGAGGATAAGTCTGTCTAAAACGATGTTGAAGAGGATGAGTCTGTCTAAAACGATGTTGAAGAGGATGATAAATCTGTCTAAAACGATGTTGAAGAGGATAAGTCTGTCTAAAACGATGTTGTAGAGGATGATAAGTCTATCTAAAACGATGTTGAAGAAGATGATAAGTCTGTCTAAAACGATGTTGATGAGGATAAGTCTGTCTAAAAAGATGTTGAAGAGGATAAGTCTGTCTTAAATGATGTTGAAGAGGATAAGTCTGTCTAAAACGATGCTGAAGAGGATGATAAGTCTGTCTAAAACGATCTTAAAGAGGATGATAAGTCTGTCTAAAACGATGTTGAAGAGGATGATAAGTCTGTCTAAAATGATGTTGAATATGATAAGTCTATCTGAAATGATGCTGAAGAGAATAAGTATGTCTAAAACGATGTTGAAGAGGATAAGTCTGTCTAAACGATGCAGAAGAGGATGATAAGTCTGTTTAAAATGATGTTGAAGAGGATACGTCTGTCTAAAATGATGCTGAAGAGGATGATAAGTCTGTCTAAAACGATGTTGTAGAGGATAAGTCTGTCTAAAACGATGTTGAAGAGGATCAGTCTGTCTAAAATGATGCTGAAGAGGATAAATCTGTCTAAAATGATGTTGAAGAGGATGATAAGTCTATCTAAAACGATGTTGAAGAGGATAAGTCTGTCTAAAACGATGTTGAAGAGGATCAGTCTGTCTAAAATGATGCTGAAGAGGATAAATCTTTCTAAAATGATGTTGAAGAGGATGATAAGTCTGTCTAAAACGATGTTGAAGAGGATAAGTCTGTCTAAAACCATGCTGAAGAAGATGATAAGTCTATCTAAAACAATATTGAAGATGATAAGTCTGTCTAAAACGATGTTTAAGAGGTTGAGTCTGTCTAAAATGATGTTGAAGAGGATAAGTCGGTCTAACATGATGTTTAAGAGGATGATAAGTCTGTCTAAAATGATGTTGAAGAGGATGATAAGTCTGTCTAAAACAATGTTGAAGAGGATAAGTCTGTCTAAAAGTATGTTGAAGAGGATAAGTCTGTCTAACATGATGTTGAAGAGGATGATAAGTCGGTCTAAAATGATGTTGAAGAGGATAAGTCTGTCTAACATGATGTTGAAAAGGATGATCAGTCTGTCTAAAATGATGTTGAAGAGGATGATAAGTCTATCTAAAACAATGTTGAAGAGGATAAGTCTGCCTAAAATGATGTTGAAGAGGATAAGTCTGTCTAAAATGTTGCTGAAGAGGATGATAAGTCTGTCTAAAATGATGTTGAAGAGGATAAGTCTGTCTAAAACGATGTTGAAGAGGATGATAAGTCTGTATAAAACAATGTTGAAGAGGATAAGTCGGTCTAAAACGATGCTGAAGAGGATGATAAGTCTGTCTAAAACGATCTTGAAGAGGATAATAAGTCTGTCTAAAACGATGTTGAAGAAGATGATAAGTCTGTCTAAAATGATGTTGAATATGATAAGTCTGTCTGAAATGATGCTGAAGAGGAAAAGTTTCTCTAAAACGATGTTGAAGAGGATAACATTGTCTAAAATGATGTTGAAGAGGATAAGTCTGTCTAAACGATGCAGAAGAGGATGATAAGTCTGTCTAAAATGATGTTGAAGAGGATACGTCTGTCTAAAATGATGTTGAAGAGGATAATAAGTCTGTCTAAAACGATGTTGAAGAGGATAAGTCTGTCTAAAACGATGTTGAAGAGGATCAGTCTGTCTAAAATGATGCTGAAGAGGATAAATCTGTCTAAAATGATGTTGAAGAGGATGATAAGTCTGTCTAAAACGATGTTGAAGAGGATACGTCTGTCTAAAACGATGCTGAAGAAGATGATAAGTCTATCTAAAACAATGTTGAAGAGGATAAGTCTGTTTAAAACGATGTTGAAGAGGATGAGTCTGTCTAAAACGATGTTGAAGAGGATAAGTCGGTCTAAAATGATGCTGAAGGGGATGATAAGTCTGTCTAAAATGATGTTGAAGAGGATAAGTCTGTCTAACATGATGTTGAAGAGGATAATAAGTCGGTCTAAAATGATGTTGAAGAGGATATGTCTGTCTAAGATAATGTTGAAGAGGATGATAAGCCTGTCTAAAATGATGTTGAAGAGGATGATAAGTCTGTCTAAAACAATGTTGAAGAGCATAAGTCTGTCTAAAATGATGCTGAAGAGGATAAGTCTGTCTAAAATGATGCTGAAGAGGATGATAAGTCTGTCTAAAATGATGTTGAAGAGGATAAGTCTGTCTAACATGATGTTGAAGAGGATGATAGGTCGGTCTAAAATGATGTTGAAGAGGATAAGTCTGTCGAACATGATGTTGAAGAGGATGATCAGTCTGTCTAAAATGATGTTGAAGGGGATGATAAGTCTGTCTAAAACAATGTTGAAAAGGATAAGTCTGTCTAAAATAATGTTGAAGAGGATAAGTCTGTCTAAAATGATGCTGAAGAGGATGATAGGTCTGTCTAAAATGATGTTGAAGATGATAAGTCTGTCTAACATGATGTTGAAGAGGATAATAAGTCGGTCTAAAATGATGATGAAGAGGATATGTCTGTCTAACATAATGTTGAAGAGGATGATAAGTCTGTCTAAAATGATGTTGAAGAGGATGATAAGTCTGTCTAAAACAATGTTGAAGAGCATAAGTCTGTCTAAAATGATGCTGAAGAGGATAAGTCTGTCTAAAATGATGCTGAAGAGGATGATAAGTCTGTCTAAAATGATGTTGAAGAGGATAAGTCTGTCTAACATGATGTTGAAGAGGATGATAGGTCGGTCTAAAATGATGTTGAAGAGGATAAGTATGTCGAACATGATGTTGAAGAGGATGATCAGTCTGTCTAAAATGATGTTGAAGGGGATGATAAGTCTGTCTAAAACAATGTTGAAAAGGATAAGTCTGTCTAAAATGATGTTGAAGAGGATAAGTCTGCCTAAAAGGA
Organism: Margaritifera margaritifera; assembly: GCA_029931535.1. NCBI lineage: Eukaryota > Metazoa > Mollusca > Bivalvia > Unionida > Margaritiferidae > Margaritifera > Margaritifera margaritifera. The sequence continues at coordinate 2,154,873 of JAQPZY010001414.1, read as the reverse complement.
TGTTGAAGAGGATGATAAGTCTGTCTAAAACAATTTTGAAGAGGATAAGTCGGTCTAAAATGATAAGTCTGTCTAAAATGATGCAAAAGAGGATGATAAGTCTATCTAAAACAATGTTGAAGAGGATAAGTCTGTCTAAAACGATGTTGAAGAGGATAAGTCAGTCTAAAATGATGCTGAATAGGAGGATAAGTCTGTCTAAAACAATGTTGAAGAGGATAAGTCTGTCTAAAACGATGTTGAAGAGGATGATAAATCTGTCTAAAACGATGTTGAAGGGGATAAGTCTGTCTAAAACGATGCTGAAGAGGATGATAAGTCTATCTAAAACGATGTTTAAGAGGATGATAAGTCTATCTAAAACGATGTTGAAGAGGATAAGTCTGTCTAAAACGATGTTGAAGAGGATAAGTCTGTCTAAAATGATGCTGAAGAGGATGATAAGTCTGTCTAAAATGATGTTGAAGAGGATAAGTCTGTCTAAAATGATGTTGAAGAGGATGATAAGTCAGTCTAAAACGATGTTGAAGAGGATAAATCTGTCTAAAACGATTCTGAAGAGGATGATAAGTCAATCTAAAACAATGTTGAAAAGGATAAGTCTGTCTAAAGCGATGCTGAAGAGGATGATAAGTCTATCAAAAGCAATGTTGAAGAGGATAAGTCTGTCTAAAACGATGTTGAAGAGGATGAGTTTGTCTAAAATGATGTTGAAGAGGATGATAAATCTCTCTAAAACGATGTTGAAGAGGATAAGTCTGTCTAAAATGATGCTCAAGAGGATGATAAGTCTATCTAAAACGATGTTGAAGAGGATGATAAGTCTATCTAAAACGATGTTGAAGAGGATAAGTCTGTCCAAAACTATGTTGAAGAGGATGAGTCTGTCTAAAACGATGTTGAAGAGGATAAGTCTGAATAAAATGATGTTGAAGAGGATAAGTCTGTCTAAAATGATGCTGAAGAGGATGATAAGTCTGTCTAAAATGATGTTGAAGAGGATATGTCTATCTAAAATGATGTTGAAGAGGATGATAAGTCAGTCTAAAATGATGCTGAAGAGGATAAGTCTGTCTAAAATGACGTTGAAGAGGATAAGTCTGTCTAAAATGACGCTGAAGAGGATGATAAGTCTGTCTAAAATGATGTTGAAGATGATTTGTCTGTCTAAAATGATGTTGAAGAGGATGATAAATCTGTCTAAAACGATGTTGAAGAGGATGAGTCTGTCTAAAATGATGCTGTAGAGGATGATAAGTCTGTCTAAAATGATGTTGAAGAAAATGATAAGTGTCTAAAATGATGTTTTAACGGATGATAAGTCCGTCTAAAATGATGTTTTAAAGGACGATAAGTCTGTCTAAAATGATGTTGAAGAGGATAAGTCTGTCTAAAATGATGTTAAAGAGGATGATAAGGCTGTCTAAAACGATGTTGAAGAGGATAAGTCTGTCTAAAACGATGCTGAAGAGGAGGATAAGTCTGTCTAAAACAATGTTGAAGAGGATAAGTCTGTCTAAAATGATGTTGAAGAGGATGATAAGTCTGTCTAAAACAATGTTGAAGAGCATAAGTCTGTCTAAAATGATGCTGAAGAGGATAAGTCTGTCTAAAACGATGCTGAAGAGGATGATAAGTCTGTCTAAAATGATGTTGAAGAGGATAAGTCTGTCTAACATGATGTTGAAGAGGATGATAGGTCGGTCTAAAATGATGTTGAAGAGGATAAGTCTGTCGAACATGATGTTGAAGAGGATGATCAGTCTGTCTAAAATGATGTTGAAGGGGATGATAAGTCTGTCTAAAACAATGTTGAAAAGGATAAGTCTGTCTAAAATGATGTTGAAGAGGATAAGTCTGTCTAAAATGATGCTGAAGAGGATGATAGGTCTGTCTAAAATGATGTTGAAGAGGATATGTCTGTCTAACATAATGTTGAAGAGGATGATAAGTCTGTCTAAAATGATGTTGAAGAGGATGATAAGTCTGTCTAAAACAATGTTGAAGAGCATAAGTCTGTCTAAAATGATGCTGAAGAGGATAAGTCTGTCTAAAATGATGCTGAAGAGGATGATAAGTCTGTCTAAAATGATGTTGAAGAGGATAAGTCTGTCTAACATGATGTTGAAGAGGATGATAGGTCGGTCTAAAATGATGTTGAAGAGGATAAGTCTGTCGAACATGATGTTGAAGAGGATGATCAGTCTGTCTAAAATGATGTTGAAGGGGATGATAAGTCTGTCTAAAACAATGTTGAAAAGGATAAGTCTGTCTAAAATGATGTTGAAGAGGATAAGTCTGCCTAAAATGATTTTGAAGAGGATGATAAGTCTGTCTAAAACAATGTTGAAGAGGATAAGTCGGTCTAAAATGATAAGTCTGTCTAAAATGATGCAGAAGAGGATGATAAGTCTATCTAAAACAATGTTGAAGAGGATAAGTCTGTCTAAAACGATGTTGAAGAGGATAAGTCAGTCTAAAATGATGCTGAATAGGAGGATAAGTCTGTCTAAAACAATGTTGAAGAGGATAAGTCTGTCTAAAACGATCTTGAAGAGGATGAGTCTGTCTAAAACGATGTTGAAGAGGATGATAAATCTGTCTAAAACGATGTTGAAGGGGATAAGTCTGTCTAAAACGATGCTGAAGAGGATGATAAGTCTATCTAAAACGATGTTTAAGAGGATGATAAGTCTATCTAAAACGATGTTGAAGAGGATAAATCTGTCTAAAACGATGTTGAAGAGGATAAGTCTGTCTAAAATGATGCTGAAGAGGATGATAAGTCTGTCTAAAATGATGTTGAAGAGGATAAGTCTGTCTAAAATGATGTTGAAGAGGATGATAAGTCAGGCTAAAACGATGTTGAAGAGGATAAATCTGTCTAAAACGATGCTGAAGAGGATGATAAGTCAATCTAAAACAATGTTGAAGAGGATAAGTCTGTCTAAAGCGATGCTGAAGAGGATGATAAGTCTAAGAGGATGATAAGTCTATCTAAAGCAATGTTGAAGAGGATAAGTCTGTCTAAAACGATGTTGAAGAGGATGAGTTTGTCTAAAATGATGTTGAAGAGGATGATAAATCTCTCTAAAACGATGTTGAAGAGGATAAGTCTGTCTAAAATGATGCTCAAGAGGATGATAAGTCTATCTAAAACGATGTTGAAGAGGATGATAAGTCTATCTAAAACGATGTTGAAGAGGTGAAGTCTGTCCAAAACTATGTTGAAGAGGATGAGTCTGTCTAAAACGATGTTGAAGAGGATAAGTCTGAATAAAATGATGTTGAAGAGGATAAGTCTGTCTAAAATGATGCTGAAGAGGATGATAAGTCTGTCTAAAATGATGTTGAAGAGGATAAGTCTATCTAAAATGATGTTGAAGAGGATGATAAGTCAGTCTAAAATGATGCTGAAGAGGATAAGTCTGTCTAAAATGATGTTGAAAAGGATGATAAGTCTGTCTAAAATGATCTTGCAGAGGATGATAAGTCTGTCTAAAACAATTTTGAAGAGGATAAGTCTGTCTAAAATGACGTTGAAGAGGATAAGTCTGTCTAAAATGACGCTGAAGAGGATGATAAGTCTGTCTAAAATGATGTTGAAGATGATCTGTCTGTCTAAAATGATGTTGAAGAGGATGATAAATCTGTCTAAAACGATGTTGAAGAGGATGAGTCTGTCTAAAATGATGCTGTAGAGGATGATAAGTCTGTCTAAAATGATGTTTAAAAGGATGATAAGTCTGTCTATAATGATGTTGAAGAAAATGATAAGTGTCTAAAATGATGTTTTAAAGGATGATAAGTCCGTCAAAAATGATGTTTTAAAGGACGATAAGTCTGTCTAAAATGATGTTGAAGAGGATAAGTCTGTCTAAAATGATGTTGAAGAGGATGATAAGTCTGTCTAAAACGATGTTGAAGAGGATAAGTCTGTCTAAAACGATGCTGAAGAGGAGGATAAGTCTGTCTAAAACAATGTTGAAGAGGATAAGTCTGTCTAAAATGATGTTGAAGAGGATGATAAGTCTGTCTAAAACGATGTTGAAGAGGATAAGTCTGTCAAGAATGATGTTGAAGAGGATGATAAATCTGTCTAAAACGATGTTGAAGAGGATAAGTCTGTCTAAAACGATGCTGAAGAGGATGATAAGTCAATCTAAAACAATGTTGAAGAGGATAAGTCTGTCTAAAACGATGTTGAAGAGGATAAGTCTGTCTAAAACGATGATGAAGAGGATGATAAGTCTATCTAAATCAATGTTGAAGAGGATAAGACTGTCTAAAACGACGTTGAAGAGGATGAGACTGTCTAAAACGATGTTGAAGAGGATAATAAATCTGTCTAAAACGATGTTGAAGAGGATAAGTCTGTCTAAAACGATGTTAAAGAGGATGATAAGTCTATCGAAAACGATGTTGAAGAAGATGATAAGTCTGTCTAAAGCGATGTTGAAGAGGATAAGTCTGACTAAAGAATGTTGAAGAGGATAAGTCTGTCTTATATGATGTTGAAGAGGATAAGTCTGTCTAAAACGATGCTGAAGAGGATGATAAGTCAATCTAAAACAATGTTGAAGAGGATACGTCTGTCTAAAACGATGTAGAAGAGGATAAGTCTGTCTAAAACGATGCTGAAGAGGATGATAAGTCTATCTAAAGCAATGTTGAAGAGGATAAGTCTGTCTAAAACGATGTTGAAGAGGATGAGTCTGTCTAAAACGATGTTGAAGAGGATGATAAATCTGTCTAAAACGATGTTGAAGAGGATAAGTCTGTCTAAAACGATGTTGAAGAGGATGATTAGTCTGTCTAAAACGATGTTTAAGAGGATGATAAGTCTATCTAAAACGATGTTGATTAGGATAAGTCTGTCTAAAACGATGTTGAAGAGGATAAGTCTGTCTAAAATGATGCTGAAGAGGATGATAAGTCTGTCTAAAATGATGTTGAAGAGGATAAGTCTGTCTAAAATAATGTTGAAGAGGATGATAAGTCAGTCTAAAACGATGTTGAAGAGGATGAATCTGTCTAAAACGATGCTGAAGAGGATGATAAGTCAATCTAAAACAATGTTGAAGAGGATAAGTCTGTCTAAAGCGATGCTGAAGAGGATGATAAGTCTATCTAAAGCAATGTTGAAGAGTATAAGTCTGTCTAAAACGATGTTGAAGAGGATGAGTTTGTCTAAAATGATGTTGAAGAGGATGATAAATCTCTCTAAAACGATGTTGAAGAGGATAAGTCTGTCTAAAATGATGCTCAAGAGGATGATAAGTCTATCTAAAACGATGTTGAAGAGGATGATAAGTCTATCTAAAACGATGTTGAAGAGGATAAGTCTGTCCAAAACTATGTTGAAGAGGATGAGTCTGTCTAAAACGAAGTTGAAGAGGATAAGTCTGAATAAAATGATGTTGAAGAGGATAAGTCTGTCTAAAATGATGCTGAAGAGGATGATAAGTCTGTCTAAAATGATGTTGAAGAGGATATGTCTATCTAAAATGATGTTGAAGAGGATGATAAGTCAGTCTAAAATGATGCTGAAGAGGATAAGTCTGTCTAAAATGATGTTGAAAAGGATGATAAGTCTGTCTAAAATGATCTTGCAGAGGATGATAAGTCTGTCTAAAACAATTTTGAAGAGGATAAGTCTGTCTAAAATGACGTTGAAGAGGATAAGTCTGTCTAAAATGACGCTGAAGAGGATGATAAGTCTGTCTAAAATGATGTTGAAGATGATTTGTCTGTCTAAAATGATGCTGTAGAGGATGATAAGTCTGTCTAAAATGATGTTGAAGAAAATGATAAGTGTCTAAAATGATGTTTTAAAGGATGATAAGTCCGTCTAAAATGATGTTTTAAAGGACGATAAGTCTGTCTAAAATGATGTTGAAGAGGATAAGTCTGTCTAAAATGATGTTGAAGAGGATGATAAGTCTGTCTAAAAAGATGTTGAAGAGGATAAGTCTGTCTAAAACGATGCTGAAGAGGAGGATAAGTCTGTCTAAAACAATGTTGAAGAGGATAAGTCTGTCTAAAATGATGTTGAAGAGGATGATAAGTCTGTCTAAAACAATGTTGAAGAGCATAAGTCTGTCTAAAATGATGCTGAAGAGGATAAGTCTGTCTAAAATGATGCTGAAGAGGATGATAAGTCTGTCTAAAATGATGTTGAAGAGGATAAGTCTGTCTAACATGATGTTGAAGAGGATGATAGGTCGGTCTAAAATGATGTTGAAGAGGATAAGTCTGTCGAACATGATGTTGAAGAGGATGATCAGTCTGTCTAAAATGATGTTGAAGGGGATGATAAGTCTGTCTAAAACAATGTTGAAAAGGATAAGTCTGTCTAAAATGATGTTGAAGAGGATAAGTCTGTCTAAAATGATGCTGAAGAGGATGATAAGTCTGTCTAAAATGATGTTGAAGAGGATAAGTCTGTCTAACATGATGTTGAAGAGGATGATAGGTCGGTCTAAAATGATGTTGAAGAGGATAAGTCTGTCGAACATGATGTTGAAGAGGATGATCAGTCTGTCTAAAATGATGTTGAAGGGGATGATAAGTCTGTCTAAAACAATGTTGAAAAGGATAAGTCTGTCTAAAATGATGTTGAAGAGGATAAGTCTGCCTAAAATGATGTTGAAGAGGATGATAAGTCTGTCTAAAACAATGTTGAAGAGGATAAGTCGGTCTAAAATGATAAGTCTGTCTAAAATGATGCAGAAGAGGATGATAAGTCTATCTAAAACAATGTTGAAGAGGATAAGTCTGTCTAAAACGATGTTGAAGAGGATGATCAGTCTGTCTAAAATGATGTTGAAGGGGATGATAAGTCTGTCTAAAACAATGTTGAAGAGGATAAGTCTGTCTAAAACGATCTTGAAGAGGATGAGTCTGTCTAAAACGATGTTGAGGAGGATGATAAATCTGTCTAAAACGATGTTGAAGGGGATAAGTCTGTCTAAAACGATGCTGAAGAGGATGATAAGTCTATCTAAAACGATGTTTAAGAGGATGATAAGTCTATCTAAAACGATGTTGAAGAGGATAAGTCTGTCTAAAACGATGTTGAAGAGGATCAGTCTGTCTAAAATGATGCTGAAGAGGATGATAAGTCTGTCTAAAATGATGTTGAAGAGGATAAGTCTGTCTAAAATGATGTTGAAGAGGATGATAAGTCAGTCTAAAACGATGTTGAAGAGGATAAATCTGTCTAAAACGATGCTGAAGAGGATGATAAGTCAATCTAAAACAATGTTGAAGAGGATAAGTCTGTCTAAAGCGATGCTGAAGAGGATGATAAGTCTAAGAGGATGATAAGTCTATCTAAAGCAATGTTGAAGAGAATAAGTCTGTCTAAAACGATGTTGAAGAGGATGAGTTTGTCTAAAATGATGTTGAAGAGGATGATAAATCTCTCTAAAACGATGTTGAAGAGGATAAGTCTGTCTAAAATGATGCTCAAGAGGATGATAAGTCTATCTAAAACGATGTTGAAGAGGATGATAAGTCTATCTAAAACGATGCTGAAGAGGATAAGTCTGTCCAAAACTATGTTGAAGAGGATGAGTCTGTCTAAAACGATGTTGAAGAGGATAAGTCTGAATAAAATGATGTTGAAGAGGATAAGTCTGTCTAAAATGATGCTGAAGAGGATGATAAGTCTGTCTAAAATGATGTTGAAGAGGATAAGTCTATCTAAAATGATGTTGAAGAGGATGATAAGTCAGTCTAAAATGATGCTGAAGAGGATAAGTCTGTCTAAAATGATGTTGAAAAGGATGATAAGTCTGTCTAAAATGATCTTGCAGAGGATGATAAGTCTGTCTAAAACAATTTTGAAGAGGATAAGTCTGTCTAAAATGACGTTGAAGAGGATAAGTCTGTCTAAAATGACGCTGAAGAGGATGATAAGTCTGTCTAAAATGATGTTGAAGATGATAAGTCTATCTAAATCAATGTTGAAGAGGATAAGTCTGTCTAAAACGACGTTGAAGAGGATGAGTCTGTCTAAAACGATGTTGAAGAGGATAATAAATCTGTCTAAAACGATGTTGAAGAGGATAAGTCTGTCTAAAACGATGTTAAAGAGGATGATAAGTCTATCGAAAAGGATGTTGAAGAAGATGATAAGTCTGTCTAAAACGATGTTGAAGAGGATAAGTCTGTCTAAAGAATGTTGAAGAGGATAAGTCTGTCTTAAATGATGTTGAAGAGGATAAGTCTGTCTAAAACGATGCTGAAGAGGATGATAAGTCAATCTAAAACAATGTTGAAGAGGATACGTCTGTCTAAAACGATGTAGAAGAGGATAAGTCTGTCTAAAACGATGCTGAAGAGGATGATAAGTCTATCTAAAGCAATGTTGAAGAGGATAAGTCTGTCTAAAAAGATGTTGAAGAGGATCAGTCTGTCTAAAACGATGTTGAAGAGGATGATAAATCTGTCTAAAACGATGTTGAAGAGGATAAGTCTGTCTAAAACGATGTTGAAGAGGATGATAAGTCTGTCTAAAACGATGTTGATGAGGATAAGTCTGTCTAAAAAGATGTTGAAGAGGATAAGTCTGTCTCAAATGATGTTGAAGAAAATAAGTCTGTCTAAAACGATGCTGAAGAGGATGATAAGTCTGTCTAAAACGATCTTGAAGAGGATGATAAGTCTGTCTAAAACGATGTTGAAGAGGATGATAAGTCTGTCTAAAATGATGTTGAATATGATAGTCTGTCTGAAATGATGCTGAAGAGAATAAGTATGTCTAAAACGATGTTGAAGAGGATAAGTCTGTCTAAAATGATGTTGAAGAGGATAAGTCTGTCTAAATGATGCAGAAGAGGATGATAAGTCTTTTTAAAATGATGTTGAAGAGGATACGTCTGTCTAAAATGATGTTGAAGAGGATGATAAGTCTGTCTAAAACGATGTTGAAGAGGATAAGTCTGTCTAAAACGATGTTGAAGAGGATCAGTCTGTCTAAAATGATGCTGAAGAGGATAAATCTGTCTAAAATGATGTTGGAGAGGATGATAAGTCTGTCTGAAACGATGTTGAAGAGGATAAGTCTGTCTAAAACGATGCTGAAGAAGATGATAAGTCTATCTAAAACAATATTGAAGATGATAAGTCTGTCTAAAACGATGTTAAAGAGGATGAGACTGTCTAAAATGATGTTGAAGAGGATAAGTCGGTCTAACATGATGTTGAAGAGGATGATAAGTCTGTCTAAAATGATGTTGAAGAGGATGATAAGTCTGTCTAAAAAAATGTTGAAGAGGATAAGTCTGTCTAAAAGTATGTTGAAGAGGATAAGTCTGTCTAACATGATGTTGAAGAGGATGATAAGACGGTCTAAAATGATATTGAAGAGGATAAGTCTGTCTAACATGATGTTGAAAAGGATGATCAGTCTGTCTAAAATGATGTTGAAGAGGATGACAAGTCTATCTAAAACAATGTTGAAGAGGATAAGTCTGTCTAAAATGATGTTGAAGAGGATAAGTCTGTATAAAATGATGCTGAAGAGGATGATAAGTCTGTCTAAAATGATGTTGAAGAGGATAAGTCTATCTAAAACGATGTTGAAGAGGATGATAAGTCTGTCTAAAACAATGTTGAAGAGGATAAGTCGGTCTAAAACGATGCTGACGAGAATGATAAGTCTGTCTAAAAACGATCTTGAAGAGGATAATAAGTCTGTCTAAAACGATGTTGAAGAGGATGATAAGTCTGTCTAAAATGATGTTGAATATGATAAGTCTGTCTGAAATGATGCTGAAGAGGATAAGTCTCTCTAAAACGATGTTGAAGAGGATAAGTCTGTCTAAAATGATGTTGAAGAGGATAAGTCTGTCTAAACGATGCAGAAGAGGATGATAAGTCTGTCTGAAATGATGTTGAAGAGGATAAGTCTGTCTAAAATGATGTTGTAGAGGATGATAAGTCTGTCTAAAACGATGTTGAAGAGGATAAGTCTGTCTAAAACGATGCTAAAGAAGATGATAAGTCTATCTAAAACAATGTTGAAGAGGATAAGTCTGTTTAAAACGATGTTGAAGAGAATGAGTCTGTCTAAAATGATGTTGAAGAGGATAAGTCGGTCTAAAATGATGCTGAAGAGGATGATAAGTCTGTCTAAAATGATGTTGAAGAGCATAAGTCTGTCTAAAATGATGTTGAAGAGGATAATAAGTCGGTCTAAAATGATGTTGAAGAGGATATGTCTGTCTAACATAATGTTGAAGAGGATGATAAGACTGTCTAAAATGATGTTGAAGAGGATGAAAAGTCTGTCTAAAACAATGTTGAAGAGCATAAGTCAGTCTAAAATGATGCTGAAGAGGATAAGTCTGTCTAAAATGATGCTGAAGAGGATGATAAGTCTGTCTAAAATGATGTTGAAGAGGATAAGTCTGTCTAACATGATGTTGAAGAGGATGATAGGTCGGTCTAAAATGATGTTGAAGAGGATAAGTCTGTCGAACATGATGTTGAAGAGGATGATAAGTCTGTCTAAAATGATGTTGAAGGGGATGATAAGTCAGTCTAAAACAATGTTGAAAAGGATAAGTCTGTCTAAAATGATGTTGAAGAGGATAAGTCTGTCTAAAATGATGCTGAAGAGGATGATAAGTCTGTCTAAAATGATGTTGAAGAGGATAAGTCTGTCTAAAATGATGTTGAAGAGGATAAGTCTGTCTAACATGATGTTGAAGAGGATAATAAGTCGGTCTAAAATGATGTTGAAGTGGATATGTCTGTCTAACATAATGTTGAAGAGGATGATAAGTCTATCTAAAATGATGTTGAAGAGGATGATAAGTCTGTCTAAAACAATGTTGAAGGGCATAAGTCTGTCTAAAATGATGCTGAAGAGGATAAGTCTGTCTAAAATGATGCTGAAGAGGATGATAAGTCTGTCTAAAATGATGTTGAAGAGGATAAGTTTGTCTAACATGATGTTGAAGAGGATGATAGGTCGGTCTAAAATGATGTTGAAGAGGATAAGTCTGTCGAACATGATGTTGAAGAGGATGATCAGTCTGTCTAAAATGATGTTGAAGGGGATGATAAGTCTGTCTAAAACAATGTTGAAAAGGATAAGTCTGTCTAAAATGATGTTGAAGAGGATAAGTCTGCCTAAAATGATGTTGAAGAGGATGATAAGTCTGTCTAAAACAATGTTGAAGAGGATAAGTCGGTCTAAAATGATAAGTCTGTCTAAAAAAATGCTGAAGAGGATGATAAGTCTGTCTAAAAGGATGTTGAAGAGGATAAGTCTGTCTAACATGATGTTGAAGAGGATGATAGGTCGGTCTAAAATGCTGTTGAAGAGGATAAGTCTGTCGAACATGATGTTGAAGAGGATGATCAGTCTGTCTAAAATGATGTTGAAGGGGATGATAAGTCTGTCTAAAACAATGTTGAAAAGGATAAGTCTGTCTAAAATGATGTTGAAGAGGATAAGTCTGTCTAAAATGATGCTGAAGAGGATGATAAGTCTGTCTAAAATGATGTTGAAGAGGATAAGTCTGTCTAACATGATGTTGAAGAGGATAATAAGTCGGTCTAAAATGATGTTGAAGAGGATATGTCTGTCTAACATAATGTTGAAGAGGATGATAAGTCTGTCTAAAATGATGTTGAAGAGGATGATAAGTCTGTCTAAAACGATGTTGAAGAGGATAAGTCTGTCTAAAACGATGCTGAAGAGGAGGATAAGTCTGTCTAAAACAATGTTGAAGAGGATAAGTCTGTCTAAAACGATGTTGAAGAGGATGATAAGTCTGTCTAAAACGATGTTGAAGAGGATTAGTCTGTCAAGAATGATGTTGAAGAGGATGATAAATCTGTCTAAAACGATGTTGAAGAGGATAAGTCTGTCTAAAACGATGCTGAAGAGGATGATAAGTCAATCTAAAACAATGTTGAAGAGGATAAGTCTGTCTAAAACGATGTTGAAGAGGATAAGTCTGTCTAAAACGATGATGATGAGGATGATAAGTCTATCTAAATCAATGTTGAAGAGGATAAGTCTGTCTAAAACGACGTTGAAGAGGATGAGTTTGTCTAAAACGATGTTGAAGAGGATAATAAATCTGTCTAAAACGATGTTGAAGAGGATAAGTCTGTCTAAAACGATGTTAAAGAGGATGATAAGTCTATCTAAAACGATGTTGAAGAAGATGATAAGTCTGTCTAAAACGATGTTGAAGAGGATAAGTCTGTCTAAAGAATGTTGAAGAGGATAAGTCTGTCTTAAATGATGTTGAAGAGGATAAGTCTGTCTAAAACGATGCTGAAGAGGATGATAAGTCAATCTAAAAAAATGTTGAAGAGGATACGTCTGTCTAAAACGATGTAGAAGAGGATAAGTCTGTCTAAAACGATGCTGAAGAGAATGATAAGTCTATCTAAAGCAATGTTGAAGAGGATAAGTCTGTCTAAAACGATGTTGAAGAGGATGAGTCTGACTAAAACGATGTTGAAGAGGATGATAAATCTGTCTAAAACGATGTTGAAGAGGATTAGTCTGTCTAAAACGATGTTGAAGAGGATGATAAGTCTATCTGAAACGATGTTGAAGAAGATGATAAGTCTGTCTAAAACGATGTTGATGAGGATAAGTCTGTCTAAAAAGATGTTGAAGAGGATAAGTCTGTCTTAAATGATGTTGAAGAAAATAAGTCTGTCTAAAACGATGCTGAAGAGGATGATAAGTCTGTCTAAAACGATCTTGATTAGGATGATAAGTCTGTCTAAAACGATGTTGAAGAGGATGATAAGTCTGTCTAAAATGATGTTGAATATGATAGTCTGTCTGAAATGATGCTTAAGAGAATAAGTATGTCTAAAACGATGTTGAAGAGGATAAGTCTGTCTAAAATGATGTTGAAGAGGATAAGTCTGCCTAATGATGCAGAAGAGGATAAGTCTGTTTAAAATGATGTTGAAGAGGATACGTCTGTCTAAAATGATGTTGAAGAGGATGATAAGTCTGTCTAAAACGATGTTGAAGAGGATAAGTCTGTCTAAAACGATGTTGAAGAGGATCAGTCTGTCTAATATGATGCTGAAGAGGATAAATCTGTCTAAAATGATGTTGGAGAGGATGATAAGTCTGTCTGAAACGATGTTGAAGAGGATAAGTCTGTCTAAAACGATGCTGAAGAAGATGATAAGTCTATCTAAAACAATATTGAAGATGATAAGTCTGTCTAAAACGATGTTAAAGAGGATGAGTCTGTCTAAAATGATATTGAAGAGGATAAGTCTGTCTAACATGATGTTGAAAAGGATGATCAGTCTGTCTAAAATGATGTTGAAGAGGATGATAAGTCTATCTAAAACAATGTTGAAGAGGATAAGTCTGTCTAAAATGATGTTGAAGAGGATAAGTCTATCTAAAACGATGTTGAAGAGGATGATAAGTCTGTCTAAAACAATGTTGAAGAGGATAAGTCGGTCTAAAACGATGCTGAAGAGGATGATAAGTCTGTCTAAAATGATGTTGAATATGATAAGTCTGTCTGAAATGATGCTGAAGAGGATAAGTCTCTCTAAAACGATGTTGAAGAGGATCAGTCTGTCTAAAATGATGTTGAAGAGGATAAGTCTGTCTAAACGATGCAGAAGAGGATGATAAGTCTGTCTAAAATGATGTTGAATATGATAAGTCTGTCTGAAATGATGCTGAAGAGGATAAGTCTCTCTAAAACGATGTTGAAGAGGATCAGTCTGTCTAAAATGATGTTGAAGAGGATAAGTCTGTCTAAACGATGCAGAAGAGGATGATAAGTCTGTCTGAAATGATGTTGAAGAGGATAAGTCTGTCTAAAATGATGTTGAAGAGGATGATAAGTCTGTCTAAAACGATGTTGAAGAGGATAAGTCTGTCTAAAACGATGCTGAAGAAGATGATAAGTCTATCTAAAACAATGTTGAAGAGGATAAGTCTGTCTAAAATGATGTTGAAGAGGATAAGTCTGTCTAAAATGATGCTGAAGAGGATGATAAGTCTGTCTAAAATGATGTTGAAGGGGATAAGTCTGTCTAAAATGATGTTGAAGAGGATAAGTCTGTCTAACATGATGTTGAAGAGGATAATAAGTCGGTCTAAAATGATGTTGAAGTGGATATGTCTGTCTAACATAATGTTGAAGAGGATGATAAGTCTATCTAAAATGATGTTGAAGAGGATGATAAGTCTGTCTAAAACAATGTTGAAGGGCATAAGTCTGTCTAAAATGATGCTGAAGAGGATAAGTCTGTCTAAAATGATGCTGAAGAGGATGATAAGTCTGTCTAAAATGATGTTGAAGAGGATAAGTCTGTCTAACATGATGTTGAAGAGGATGATAGGTCGGTCTAAAATGATGTTGAAGAGGATAAGTCTGTCGAACATGATGTTGAAGAGGATGATCAGTCTGTCTAAAATGATGTTGAAGGGGATGATAAGTCTGTCTAAAACAATGTTGAAAAGGATAAGTCTGTCTAAAATGATGTTGAAGAGGATAAGTCTGCCTAAAATGATGTTGAAGAGGATGATAAGTCTGTCTAAAACAATGTTGAAGAGGATAAGTCGGTCTAAAATGATAAGTCTGTCTAAAATAATGCTGAAGAGGATGATAAGTCTGTCTAAAATGATGTTGAAGAGGATAAGTCTGTCTAACATGATGTTGAAGAGGATGATAGGTCGGTCTAAAATGCTGTTGAAGAGGATAAGTCTGTCGAACATGATGTTGAAGAGGATGATCAGTCTGTCTAAAATGATGTTGAAGGGGATGATAAGTCTGTCTAAAACAATGTTGAAAAGGATAAGTCTGTCTAAAATGATGTTGAAGAGGATAAGTCTGTCTAAAATGATGCTGAAGAGGATGATAAGTCTGTCTAAAATGATGTTGAAGAGGATAAGTCTGTCTAACATGATGTTGAAGAGGATAATAAGTCGGTCTAAAATGATGTTGAAGAGGATATGTCTGTCTAACATAATGTTGAAGAGGATGATAAGTCTGTCTAAAATGATGTTGAAGAGGATGATAAGTCTGTCTAAAACGATGTTGAAGAGGATAAGTCTGTCTAAAACGATGCTGAAGAGGAGGATAAGTCTGTCTAAAACAATGTTGAAGAGGATAAGTCTGTCTAAAATGATGTTGAAGAGGATGATAAGTCTGTCTAAAACGATGTTGAAGAGGATTAGTCTGTCAAGAATGATGTTGAAGAGGATGATAAATCTGTCTAAAACGATGTTGAAGAGGATAAGTCTGTCTAAAACGATGCTGAAGAGGATGATAAGTCAATCTAAAACAATGTTGAAGAGGATAAGTCTGTCTAAAACGATGTTGAAGAGGATAAGTCTGTCTAAAACGATGATGATGAGGATGATAAGTCTATCTAAATCAATGTTGAAGAGGATAAGTCTGTCTAAAACGACGTTGAAGAGGATGAGTCTGTCTAAAACGATGTTGAAGAGGATAATAAATCTGTCTAAAACGATGTTGAAGAGGATAAGTCTGTCTAAAACGATGTTGAAGAGGATGATAAGTCTATCTAAAACGATGTTGAAGAAGATGATAAGTCTGTCTAAAACGATGTTGATGAGGATAAGTCTGTCTAAAAAGATGTTGAAGAGGATAAGTCTGTCTTAAATGATGTTGAAGAAAATAAGTCTGTCTAAAACGATGCTGAAGAGGATGATAAGTCTGTCTAAAACGATCTTGATTAGGATGATAAGTCTGTCTAAAACGATGTTGAAGAGGATGATAAGTCTGTCTAAAATGATGTTGAATATGATAGTCTGTCTGAAATGATGCTGAAGAGAATAAGTATGTCTAAAACGATGTTGAAGAGGATAAGTCTGTCTAAAATGATGTTGAAGAGGATAAGTCTGTCTAAATGATGCAGAAGAGGATAAGTCTGTTTAAAATGATGTTGAAGAGGATACGTCTGTCTAAAATGATGTTGAAGAGGATGATAAGTCTGTCTAAAACGATGTTGAAGAGGATACGTCTGTCTAAAACGATGTTGAAGAGGATCAGTCTGTCTAATATGATGCTGAAGAGGATAAATCTGTCTAAAATGATGTTGGAGAGGATGATAAGTCTGTCTGAAACGATGTTGAAGAGGATAAGTCTGTCTAAAACGATGTTAAAGAGGATGAGTCTGTCTAAAATGATATTGAAGAGGATAAGTCTGTCTAACATGATGTTGAAAAGGATGATCAGTCTGTCTAAAATGATGTTGAAGAGGATGATAAGTCTATCTAAAACAATGTTGAAGAGGATAAGTCTGTCTAAAATGATGTTGAAGAGGATAAGTCTGTCTAAAATGATGCTGAAGAGGATGATAAGTCTGTCTAAAATGATGTTGAAGAGGATAAGTCTATCTAAAACGATGTTGAAGAGGATGATAAGTCTGTCTAAAACAATGTTGAAGAGGATAAGTCGGTCTAAAACGATGCTGAAGAGGATGATAAGTCTGTCTAAAATGATGTTGAATATGATAAGTCTGTCTGAAATGATGCTGAAGAGGATAAGTCTCTCTAAAACGATGTTGAAGAGGATCAGTCTGTCTAAAATGATGTTGAAGAGGATAAGTCTGTCTAAACGATGCAGAAGAGGATGATAAGTCTGTCTAAAATGATGTTGAATATGATAAGTCTGTCTGAAATGATGCTGAAGAGGATAAGTCTCTCTAAAACGATGTTGAAGAGGATCAGTCTGTCTAAAATGATGTTGAAGAGGATAAGTCTGTCTAAACGATGCAGAAGAGGATGATAAGTCTGTCTGAAATGATGTTGAAGAGGATAAGTCTGTCTAAAATGATGTTGAAGAGGATGATAAGTCTGTCTAAAACGATGTTGAAGAGGATAAGTCTGTCTAAAACGATGCTGAAGAAGATGATAAGTCTATCTAAAACAATGTTGAAGAGGATAAGTCTGTTTAAAACGATGTTGAAGAGGATGAGTCTGTCTAAAATGATGTTGAAGAGGATAAGTCGGTCTAAAATGATGCTGAAGAGGATGATAAGTCTGTCTAAAACGATCTTGAAGAGGAAGAGTCTGTCTAAAACGATGTTGAAGAGGATGATAAATCTGTCTAAAACAATGTTGAAGGGGATAAGTCTGTCTAAAACGATGCTGAAGAGGATGATAAGTCTATCTAAAACGATGTTTAAGAGGATGATAAGTCTATCTAAAACGATGTTGAAGAGGATAAGTCTGTCTAAAACGATGTTGAAGAGGATATGTCTGTCTAAAATGATGTTGAAGAGGATGATAAGTCTGTCTAAAATGATGTTGAAGAGGATAAGTCTGTCTAAAATGATGTTGAAGAGGATGGTAAGTCTGTCTAAAAGGATGTTGAAGAGGATAAATCTGTCTAAAACGATGCTGAAGAGGATGATAAGTCAATCTAAAACAATGTTGAAGAGGATAAGTCTCTCTAAAGCGATGCTGAAGAGGATGATAAGTCTATCTAAAGCAATGTTGAAGAGGATAAGTCTGTCTAAAACGATGTTGAAGAGGATGAGTTTGTCTAAAATGATGTTGAAGAGGATGATAAATCTGTCTAAAACGATGTTGAAGAGGATAAGTCTGTCTAAAATGATGCTGAAGAGGATGATAAGTCTATCTAAAACGATGTTGAAGAGGATGATAAGTCTGTCTAAAACGATGTTGAAGAGGATAAGTCTGTCTAAAATGATGTTGAAGAGGATGATAAGTCTGTCTAAAACGATGTTGAAGAGGATAAATCGGTCTAAAATGATGCTGAAGAGGATGATAAGTCAATCTAAAACAATGTTGAAGAGGATGATAAGTCTGTCTAAAACAATGTTGAAGAGGATAAGTCTGTCTAAAATGATGTTGAAGAGGATGATAAGTCTGTCTAAAACGATGTTGAAGAGGATAAATCGGTCTAAAATGATGCTGAAGAGGATGATAAGTCTATCTAATGCAATGTTGAAGAGGATAAGTCTGTCTAAAACGATGTTGAAGAGGATGAGTTTGTCTAAAATGATGTTGAAGAGGATGATAAGTCTGTCTAAAACGATGTTGAAGAGGATAAATCTGTCTAAAACGATGTTGAAGAGGATGATAAGTCTGTCTAAAACGATGTTGAAGAGGATAAGTCTGTCTAAAACGATGTTGAAGAGGATAAGTCTGTCTAAAACGATGATGATGAGGATGATAAGTCTATCTAAATCAATTTTGAAGAGGATAAGTCTGTCTAAAACGACGTTGAAGAGGATGAGTCTGTCTAAAACGATGTTGAAGAGGATAATAAATCTGTCTAAAACGATGTTGAAGAGGATAAGTCTGTCTAAAACGATGTTGAAGAGGATGATAAGTCTGTCTAAAACAATGTTGAAGGGCATAAGTCTGTCTAAAATGATGCTGAAGAGGATAAGTCTGTCTAAAATGATGCTGAAGAGGATGATAAGTCTGTCTAAAATGATGTTGAAGAGGATAAGTCTGTCTAACATGATGTTGAAGAGGATGATAGGTCGGTCTAAAATGATGTTGAAGAGGATAAGTCTGTCGAACATGATGTTGAAGAGGATGATCAGTCTGTCTAAAATGATGTTGAAGGGGATGATAAGTCTGTCTAAAAAAATGTTGAAAAGGATAAGTCTGTCTAAAATGATGTTGAAGAGGATAAGTCTGTCTAAAATGATGCTGAAGAGGATGATAAGTCTGTCTAAAATGATGTTGAAGAGGATAAGTCTGTCTAACATGATGTTGAAGAGGATAATAAGTCGGTCTAAAATGATGTTGAAGAGGATATGTCTGTCTAACATAATGTTGAAGAGGATGATAAGTCTGTCTAAAATGATGTTGAAGAGGATGATAAGTCTGTCTAAAACGATGTTGAAGAGGATAAGTCTGTCTAAAACGATGCTGAAGAGGAGGATAAGTCTGTCTAAAACAATGTTGAAGAGGATAAGTCTGTCTAAAATGATGTTGAAGAGGATGATAAGTCTGTCTAAAACGATGTTGAAGAGGATAAGTCTGTCAAGAATGATGTTGAAGAGGATGATAAATCTGTCTAAAACGATGTTGAAGAGGATAAGTCTGTCTATAACGATGATGATGAGGATGATAAGTCTATCTAAATCAATGTTGAAGAGGATAAGTCTGTCTAAAACGACGTTGAAGAGGATGAGTCTGTCTAAAACGATGTTGAAGAGGATAATAAATCTGTCTAAAACGATGTTGAAGAGGATAAGTCTGTCTAAAACGATGTTAAAGAGGATGATAAGTCTATCTAAAACGATGTTGAAGAAGATGATAAGTCTGTCTAAAACGATGTTGAAGAGGATAAGTCTGTCTAAAGAATGTTGAAGAGGATAAGTCTGTCTTAAATGATGTTGAAGAGGATAAGTCTGTCTAAAACGATGCTGAAGAGGATGATAAGTCAATCTAAAACAATGTTGAAGAGGATACGTCTGTCTAAAACGATGTAGAAGAGGATAAGTCTGTCTAAAACGATGCTGAAGAGGATGATAAGTCTATCTAAAGCAATGTTGAAGAGGATAAGTCTGTCTAAAACGATGTTGAAGAGGATGAGTCTGTCTAAAACGATGTTGAAGAGGATGATAAATCTGTCTAAAACGATGTTGAAGAGGATTAGTCTGTCTAAAACGATGTTGAAGAGGATGATAAGTCTATCTAAAACGATGTTGAAGAAGATGATAAGTCTGTCTAAAACGATGTTGATGAGGATAAGTCTGTCTAAAAAGATGTTGAAGAGGATAAGTCTGTCTTAAATGATGTTGAAGAAAATAAGTCTGTCTAAAACGATGCTGAAGAGGATGATAAGTCTGTCTAAAACGATCTTGATTAGGATGATAAGTCTGTCTAAAACGATGTTGAAGAGGATGATAAGTCTGTCTAAAATGATGTTGAATATGATAGTCTGTCTGAAATGATGCTGAAGAGAATAAGTATGTCTAAAACGATGTTGAAGAGGATAAGTCTGTCTAAAATGATGTTGAAGAGGATAAGTCTGTCTAAATGATGCAGAAGAGGATAAGTCTGCTTAAAATGATGTTGAAGAGGATACGTCTGTCTAAAATGATGTTGAAGAGGATTATAAGTCTGTCTAAAACGATGTTGAAGAGGATAAGTCTGTCTAAAACGATGTTGAAGAGGATCAGTCTGTCTAATATGATGCTGAAGAGGATAAATCTGTCTAAAATGATGTTGGAGAGGATGATAAGTCTGTCTGAAACGATGTTGAAGAGGATAAGTCTGTCTAAAACGATGCTGAAGAAGATGATAAGTCTATCTAAAACAATATTGAAGATGATAAGTCTGTCTAAAACGATGTTAAAGAGGATGAGTCTGTCTAAAATGATATTGAAGAGGATAAGTCTGTCTAACATGATGTTGAAAAGGATGATCAGTCTGTCTAAAATGATGTTGAAGAGGATGATAAGTCTATCTAAAACAATGTTGAAGAGGATATGTCTGTCTAAAATGATGTTGAAGAGGATAAGTCTGTCTAAAATGATGCTGAAGAGGATGATAAGTCTGTCTAAAATGATGTTGAAGAGGATAAGTCTATCTAAAACGATGTTGAAGAGGATGATAAGTCTGTCTAAAACAATGTTGAAGAGGATAAGTCGGTCTAAAACGATGCTGAAGAGGATGATAAGTCTGTCTAAAATGATGTTGAATATGATAAGTCTGTCTGAAATGATGCTGAAGAGGATAAGTCCCTCTAAAACGATGTTGAAGAGGATCAGTCTGTCTAAAATGATGTTGAAGAGGATACGTCTGTCTAAACGATGCAGAAGAGGATGATAAGTCTGTCTAAAATGATGTTGAATATGATAAGTCTGTCTGAAATGATGCTGAAGAGGATAAGTCTCTCTAAAACGATGTTGAAGAGGATCAGTCTGTCTAACATGATGTTGAAGAGGATAAGTCTGTCTAAACGATGCAGAAGAGGATGATAAGTCTGTCTGAAATGATGTTGAAGAGGATAAGTCTGTCTAAAATGATGTTGAAGAGGATGATAAGTCTGTCTAAAACGATGTTAAAGAGGATAAGTCTGTCTAAAACGATGCTGAAGAAGATGATAAGTCTATCTAAAACAATGTTGAAGAGGATAAGTCTGTTTAAAACGATGTTGAAGAGGATAAGTCTGTCTAAAATGATGTTGAAGAGGATAAGTCGGTCTAAAATGATGCTGAAGAGGATGATAAGTCTGTCTAAAATGATGTTGAAGAGCATAAGTCTGTCTAAAATGATGTTGAAGAGGATAATAAGTCGGTCTAAAATGATGTTGAAGAGGATATTTCTGTCTAACATAATGTTGAAGAGGATGATAAGACTGTCTAAAATGATGTTGAAGAGGATGAAAAGTCTGTCTAAAACAATGTTGAAGAGCATAAGTCTGTCTAAAATGATGCTGAAGAGGATAAGTCTGTCTAAAATGATGCTGAAGAGGATGATAAGTCTGTCTAAAATGATGTTGAAGAGGATAAGTCTGTCTAACATGATGTTGAAGAGGATAAGTCTGTCTAACATGATGTTGAAGAGGATAATAAGTCGGTCTAAAATGATGTTGAAGTGGATATGTCTGTCTAACATAATGTTGAAGAGGATGATAAGTCTGTCTAAAATGATGTTGAAGAGGATGATAAGTCTGTCTAAAACAATGTTGAAGGGCATAAGTCTGTCTAAAATGATGCTGAAGAGGATAAGTCTGTCTAGAATGATGCTGAAGAGGATGATAAGTCTGTCTAAAATGATGTTGAAGAGGATAAGTCTGTCTAACATGATGTTGAAGAGGATGATAGGTCGGTCTAAAATGATGTTGAAGAGGATAAGTCTGTCGAACATGATGTTGAAGAGGATGATCAGTCTGTCTAAAATGATGTTGAAGGGGATGATAAGTCTGTCTAAAACAATGTTGAAAAGGATAAGTCTGTCTAAAATGATGTTGAAGAGGATAAGTCTGCCTAAAATGATGTTGAAGAGGATGATAAGTCTGTCTAAAACAATGTTGAAGAGGATAAGTCGGTCTAAAATGATAAGTCTGTCTAAAATAATGCTGAAGAGGATGATAAGTCTGTCTAAAATGATGTTGAAGAGGATAAGTCTGTCTAACATGATGTTGAAGAGGATGATAGGTCGGTCTAAAATGATGTTGAAGAGGATAAGTCTGTCGAACATGATGTTGAAGAGGATGATAAGTCTGTCTAAAATGATGTTGAAGGGGATGATAAGTCTGTCTAAAACAATGTTGAAAAGGATAAGTCTGTCTAAAATGATGTTGAAGAGGATAAGTCTGTCTAAAATGATGCTGAAGAGGATGATAAGTCTGTCTAAAACAATGTTGAAGAGGATAAGTCGGTCTAAAATGATAAGTCTGTCTAAAATGATGCAGAAGAGGATGATAAGTCTATCTAAAACAATGTTGAAGAGGATAAGTCTGTCTAAAACGATCTTGAAGAGGATGAGTCTGTCTAAAACGATGTTGAAGAGGATGATAAATCTGTCTAAAACAATGTTGAAGGGGATAAGTGTGTCTAAAACGATGCTGAAGAGGATGATAAGTCTATCTAAAACGATGTTTAAGAGGATGATAAGTCTATCTAAAACGATGTTGAAGAGGATAAGTCTGTCTAAAACGATGTTGAAGAGGATATGTCTGTCTAAAATGATGTTGAAGGGGATGATAAGTCTGTCTAAAATGATGTTGAAGAGGATAAGTCTGTCTAAAAGGATGTTGAAGAGGATGGTAAGTCTGTCTAAAAGGATGTTGAAGAGGATAAATCTGTCTAAAACGATGCTGAAGAGGATGATAAGTCAATCTAAAACAATGTTGAAGAGGATAAGTCTCTCTAAAGCGATGCTGAAGAGGATGATAAGTCTATCTAAAGCAATGTTGAAGAGGATAAGTCTGTCTAAAACGATGTTGAAGAGGATGAGTTTGTCTAAAATGATGTTGAAGAGGATGATAAATCTGTCTAAAACGATGTTGAAGAGGATAAGTCTGTCTAAAATGATGCTGAAGAGGATGATAAGTCTATCTAAAACGATGTTGAAGAGGATGATAAGTCTGTCTAAAACGATGTTGAAGAGGATAAGTCTGTCTAAAATGATGTTGAAGAGGATGATAAGTCTGTCTAAAACGATGTTGAAGAGGATAAATCGGTCTAAAATGATGCTGAAGAGGATGATAAGTCAATCTAAAACAATGTTGAAGAGGATGATAAGTCTGTCTAAAACGATGTTGAAGAGGATAAGTCTGTCTAAAATGATGTTGAAGAGGATGATAAGTCTGTCTAAAACGATGTTGAAGAGGATAAATCGGTCTAAAATGATGCTGAAGAGGATGATAAGTCTATCTAATGCAATGTTGAAGAGGATAAGTCTGTCTAAAACGATGTTGAAGAGGATGAGTTTGTCTAAAATGATGTTGAAGAGGATGATAAGTCTGTCTAAAACGATGTTGAAGAGGATAAATCTGTCTAAAACGATGTTGAAGAGGATGATAAGTCTGTCTAAAACGATGTTGAAGAGGATAAGTCTGTCTAAAGCGATGCTGAAGAGGATGATAAGTGTATCTAAAGCAATGTTGAAGAGGATAAGTCTGTCTAAAACGATGTTGAAGAGGATGAGTTTGTCTAAAATGATGTTGAAGAGGATGATAAATCTGTCTAAAACGATGTTGAAGAGGATAAGTCTGTCTAAAACGATGTTGAAGAGGATGATAAGTCTGTCTAAAACGATGTTGAAGAGGATAAGTCTGTCTGAAATGATGCTGAAGAGGATGATAAGTCTATCTAAAACGATGTTGAAGAGGATGATAAGTCTGTCTAAAATGATGCTGAAGAGGATGATAAGTCTGTCTAAAACGATGTTGAAGAGACAAATGGGGTAATAAGTATATAATTCTAAGATAATTGGCATACCAAGCAACATACTAATATGCTGAAACATTTACAAGCTTTATTTTCTAATTTTATGCCCTAAAATCGATGGACAAACATACTTCTGTAAAATCGTATCAGAGCCCTAATTCTGTAAAAACTGCATCAGAGCCCATATTCCGTAATCAAAAATGCATCAAGATATGTGGAATGGTTCCTGAACTTACAAAGTAAAGATATGTAATTGATTGGCAAAACATAACTAAAATTAAAGTAGAAGATAAGAAATTCCTAAAAGGCACAGTTGGATCTATTAGACGCGCTGAATTGAAATAAGGACATTGTGAATGGTTCTTGAGGTGAGATGGTTATAACAAAACTGCCTTTGAGAAAGATACAAAATTGATCTAAAAGGGTTTGCAACTCTGTCATATCTTGACTTGGAAAGACAAAACATTTACCTGTTCTAATGATTATTCATTAACATTATCGTGATTATCCATTGAATTTAAATCTGATAAAAACATAGATAATGTAATTTAATTAATTTGTAATTATGTTATGTGTAATACAATTTCAGTACAAAATGATAACATAAAAATCAATTTTTAATTTAACTTTAGGATTTATGAAAAGATTTTACACTGCATATTGGTTCACATATATGTTCATTCGAAATATTAACAATGTTCTGCACATTTCAATGTCGAATGAAGAGTTTACAACAGTTCCTGTATATTAGTGAATTCTGAGTGCAGGTACCTAGGAGGAACACTGACCCCTATGGGGAACACTGACCCCTAGGAGGAACACTGACCACTATGGGAAACACTGACCCCTAGGAGGAACACTGACCCCTATGGGGAACACTGACCCCTAGGAGGAACACTGACCCCTATGGGGAACACTGACCCCTAGGAGGAACACTGACCCCTAAAGATACTTGTTAATGGCTATTGTCTGAAATGATAAAACAAAACAGACTTTACATGTTCATGCGCAAGGCAGCTAAACTACAAACAGTTCTGAATCATGTCCGCGGGTTGCAGAGCTTTGCCAGTTACAAGAAGAGTGGCGAAAGTACAGACGGACAGATGGAACATGTTACTTCTATAGGGTTTCAGCAAGATGATACCTTAAAAATGTAAATTTTGTATTTATTGAAATAGGTGGTAAGTCGCTGCATTTTGCTAAAGAAACAAACGAACCCGTCCAATCCATGTCCTGGGTATTTCGGATACCTGCCAATTACGTATGCAAACTTTAATTCATCTTCACGTTCTGTGAATAAGTCTGACATTGACTATTCCAGCTCATTACCAGGTTCAGTCTAAATTTTTGCTTCCTTAATAATGGATTAAACAGATTGGAAAAACAAACAAAACAATATATGAACAAAAAATTTATCTATGAGGACAAAATCATAAGGTAGCCTACACAGTCCTAAAATTAACAAAGCATATAGCGCAAACTTTGATATGGCTTGTAGTTACTCTGCTTGTCAGGAGCATTCAATAATAATTAGAATGACTATCGTCAAAAGTCCAAGTCATATCGCTGGTACTTTACATAATGGACATTAAATCATTCCTCCACTCCCCCACCCCCATTTCATTTTGTAAAAAGTTACTAGTCAAGCTTGAAAATTACGTTGCATGATTCGGTGGTGTTTAATGGCACAATAACACATGAGAGGGTTTATAGTGCACAGGTAATGGAATCAAATTTACTTGCTCAATGACACAGCACAGCAGTCGACTCTAGCTGATCTGGGCATGGGCAGGATTCAAATCCGCGACCTTTGGGTTGCGAGTCCGTCAACTGAAGCAAAGGATACGCAAGAAAAAATGTGTATTCATATAAGCTGTAACCGGCGTTTCTTCGTTATCTATTAAATATAGTATTTACTGTTGGTTGCTACGGAAGCCAAATAACAGCCTGCGTTAAAGTGAGGTGGGTGTTGGAGGGAGCATAACAAGCATAAATGGAAAGGATATACCTTTTTTTCAAATAAAGAATTCAGACATATTTAAATTTTTATTTTTAACGGTCTATATAGGCAAGCAGTTGAGGAAATAGTCACGATTAATACTCTTATTGCACGTGATGAAGATGGAACTCGATTTATCATAAGATATGATGAAAGTGCGGAAGTTTGCAAATTTAAAGACTAAGAATATGAATATGAAAACCAACAGAAGCACATTGAAAATGTAACTTGTCGTACCGAGAGAGAGAGAGAGAGAGAGAGAGAGAGAGAGAGAGAGAGAGAGAGAGAGAGAGAGAGATATGACATAAGTTTTGGTTTGATTTGGTGTTTTGCGGCACAGCAACACGGCTTTTTAGTATGGAGGCAATTGGTGTAAAGTGCCTTGCCCAAGGACACGTTACAGTAGCCGACCCAGGTTGAACCAATGATAGGATTCGAACCCACATCCTTTCGGTCGAGTGTTCGGCACGCTAACCACTGAGCAACCTCAGATTCTGCCACCGTTAGTCCCCTTTTACGAGAAGTAGAATGGTATTCTACATCTCTTGCCCGAAATGACATAAGAAATGTGTCGTGTGATAATATTAAAAATCCATTTACTTTTTGACATAAGAAATGTGTCGTGTGATAATATAAAAAAAAATCCATTTACTTTTTGACATAGAAATGTGTCGTGTGATAATATTTAAAAAAATCCATTTACTTTTTGACATAAGAAATGTGTCGTGTGATAATATAAAAAATCCATTTACTTTTTGACATGAAAAATGTGTCGTGTGATAATATACAAAATCCATTTACTTTTTGACATAAGAAATGTGTCGTGTGATAATATAAAAAATCCATTTACTTTTTGACATGAAAAATGTGTCGTGTGATAATATACAAAATCCATTTACTTTTTGACATAAGAAATGTGTCGTGTGATAATATAAAAAATCCATTTACTTTTTGACATAAGAAATGTGTCGTGTGATAATATAAAAAAATACATTTAATAAAAAAATGCGTTGCGCAATTCATAAAATCCTTGGCATTGTTTAAATGATACTACATGCACTAAATGAACGATGACATGATTTCTTGCTTTAGACATACGGATTAAGTGATTTCAATTTGTACAAGGGGTGTTGTTGACATACCATCATACGGATTCAAACATTAGTTCAGCAATTTAAGATCAGGAACGTTCAATCAAATTAAATAGCTCTAGACTTATTTTTAAACAGTATATTTACTCTTGCTAGTGTGTATTGTGAGGTTGCCTGAAAAGGTATTAACAACTTAAAAGTGCATGTCAAGATAATGGTGTAGTAATCAGCATTACCCGTGATTTTTTCTTATGTCATTACTTCACATCAGTGTATCCCATACTGCCTGGCACCATAGTCATGCGCTATGAAGCCGATAGGTACTTTATCGGAGAAAGTCGTCATAGTAATAGTTCATTCGCAACTTCGAGATCAATCCTACGGATCCTACCTCGAAAGTATGTCGATAGCTGCCATTCGGATCACTTCGGCTATTTACGAAACAAGGATTGTATGAGAGGTTACGAATGATCAAACTATTGTTTTCATTCGTGACTTCTCAGTCAATCCTACAGTCAATCCAATCGTACAAGTATCCGAGGTGGTCCAATATAGATTAGGTTTCTTTTGTTTGAGGAGAAATTTTTTGGCGAACAAAATGTATGATTTTTCTGTAAATTACTGCGCCGACATACATCCGAGGCATATGCTTGTCTCGCAGAAATAGCTGAGGTATTTCCGAATGAGTAATAGTTTGTACTGCTCCTTATTTATTAGATCACTGACTCAATTATACCGCTTAACTGCTGATGAAACATGACGGACATTTATGTATTTATGTATGTATGTATACCACTGTTGCTTCATTATATATATATATATATATATATATATATATATATATATATGTATATATATATATATATATATATATATATATATATATATATATATATATATATAATGTGTGTCTTTTTATTTGGCTAAATTGTCCTGTGAATGCGATTTGTGTTGTTCGAAGAATGTTATGGTTATAAGTTCTTAATTATGTTTTTAGTCGCTAGAAAAAAGAAAAAAAAAATTAATAAGAGCACGTAATTTAATTTGTAGCATGCAACGATTTTACTTAACTTGAAGGTATCTTAACCAAATACATATTGCTCAGTAGTAACTAACACCTTCCGCAGCACGTATGGAAACATCATATAATGAGGAATTACAGAAGAAGAAAATAACAGGAAAAATAAACAGACAAGACAGCGAACTTTGTTATACAAGGAAATGAAAATGAAAAATCGTAACTGAGATGTACACAATTTGTTGCAATTGAATCAGCTCAGCAACTGTTCAGAAATGTACACGCATGTCTTCACTCACAATACGCAGATTGAATGCACCTTCAGAGTGACCTGGTATATATAAGTGAGATACATGTGTAGCTTTATCAGTTCTCGCTCGGAATGTAATCACTAGTTGGAGACTCTGACCTTACTCTGACCTTTATATGGTTTAGCTGTTGTCGTGACGCTTCTTAGGAACCATCAACTAGTCTATTGCCAGAGCGGAAAATCTGAGCGTTAGTATTTTCTGCGATGTATTTCTCAAGAGCATTTATTCGCTGTACCATGAATTTGACAAGATTGTTTTCTACAAGCAAATGGCTGCTGAAATTCAATGAACCACTTTCGGGACATGAGATGATAAGAGCCGGAGGGCTGGCCTCTATGATGCGACTTCCAGTGCAAAGCACTGCCGAAGGTTTGTTTGACTGATAGGTTCTCCTATAAACAACACATTATTTCACTTTTCAACATGATATTTCCGTGTATGTCATCACTAAAGTAACAAAATTACTCAACCTGTGGACGGATCTAAAAACATTATGTACATTTATCGTTATCCGTAGAAAGAATTTATCTGCTAGACATAATTTCTAATTCCTTAATGCGCACATTTGTTTTAGTCATACATACACGACATGCACCAATAATGAAATAATTGCACATTATGATTTCCTCTAGTTGGCTTCCTATTGCGCATGAGCGAATCTGCTGTATTCTTTCCAGTAAAGCAATGTACAAAAGACCGACACACAGCTATTCAGAAGAAATACATTCAGAAATCATAGTTGGTTATTTTTTTGTACAAACTTACTTTTGCAGGTACTTCTTGCGTGAAAAATTCGGAGGTAAATACATTTCAAAATATATGCTTTTTAAGAACCGTGACGAGAACTGGTTGTTGACGATATCTGGTGTCTAATGATCAGCTGTTTTCAAATATGGGCGTACCTACTTAGTCTAAAACAGTGTGTAACCAGTCCCGCCGACAGAAATTTCGGGCCCCTGGGCAGAGCAGTCAAGGGCCCCAAAACTAGTTTAATTTTTTGTATATAAAAACCTGTGTACAGTTTTGCATATAAAACCTGTAGTAATCTACCATAACTTAGACTCCAGCAAGGAAGAAATTTTAATATTTATTGCAGATTAATTTATTTTTTATAACTGAGTTGACGGCGGGCCCTTAGAAATTGCCGGGCCCCTCGACAATTGCCCCCCCCCCCCCCCCCCGTCCTCCCCCTCGGCGGGCCTGTGTGTAATATAGAATTAAATATTAAATATAGTTGAACACAGACACAGACACAGACATACACATAATGATGACATGAATACACATTGTAAGTTTTTATTCTGTATTTAATATAACCATCAATCCCGTCATTATGAAAGTAAAAACAAACAATATATTGGCAAGATACGTAGGTAGATAAAAGATCTAGAAAATGCATACAGCAGTCGAATGGATAGATCTAACAGCATGTACATATAAGTCAACATGGAGTCTTCATGCCGACATCTACATAGTACTACATAAACAGGTACTCGTTGCTTAGTAGATAGCTAAACAGATAGATAAATAGGCGAGTGGGTAGGCATGTAGGCAAGTAGATACATAGATTGGTGGATTTATGTGTAGATAGATACGTGGATTGTTAAAAGAAACCCATAAAGAAATATACAGGGAGATAGAGAGGTAAATTGATAAATACATACATGTATAAATGCATGTCTTTGCATAGAAAGTAATTCACCAGAGCGAAGGAAACAGTATGCTCAGGAGTGACTGGACTTTATACTATTAAGTAATAGAGAGATAAAGAGAGAGGGGAGTTGTGTGGGTGGGGTAGGAGAGAGACATAGACAGAGAGAGAATCATATATCGATGCTTGGGAAAGAGATAGATAAAATTGAAAATAAGGAGGAAAGAACACTGCATGAGTGAACGGATTAAATCAAACGCAGAGCTAGCAAGTGTAGGGAGATCTATTACCTGAAGACTGAAGAAAAGAAACATAATATCCATGTCTACATATTCCGCTTGGTCGCGTATCGATAAAAATCGAGTAAAATTACTGCACATTTCAGACAATATTGTCGATATGTACTTAATACGATTGATGTAACACAGGTGAAAATACACATTGTAATATTCTGTCTAGAGATCAAGGTATGCATCGCTTAAAGTGAATGAAATCTACATGTACAGTGTCTTTTTATTACAGACCTGATTAAAAAACAATTACCCCCCCCCCAAAAAAAAAAAAAAAAAAAAAAAGAAAAAAAAAAAAAGAATCCATACAACCTCATGTACGGACGAGTTAAAAAGCCTTATCTGGATATCTGTGTGACCCATATACAAGGTTGTTCACACACAGTAACTTAAACGAATAAATACATATCCACGTGACGGTGTCACATTAAAGTTGAATGGGAAATTTAATTCTGAAGGACTAATGGTGCATAGATGTTTTTCACAGTCATCCAAAAAAAAAAATAAAAAATAAAAAATAAAAAAAGAAACCGGCATTTTTGTTTTCTGGAGAAATTACCAGTAAATAAGTGGAACTTATCAACATGCAACTTGAACGTTCCATGTTCAGCGCCACCACATCGACGAGTGATAGTAAAGCGGTTATCACCGGTGGAACTGGAAGCTCCTGCCGCAAGGTTGTTGACAAGTTTATCCAAGCTGAAATTGAGAAACCGCAGCGAATCAATGAACTGCAGCTGGTCCAGCCAGAACGTCATGTACTTTTCTATGTTGTTGGGAATGGAGCTTGTTTGCGTGTTCGATGCCGTTGCGATTCCCCGTATGAATAAGTGGCTATCATACCCACGCATGTTATGAAGCACAACCGGAATTTTTTTCTTATTTTGTTACGGTAAATTTACAGCTGCAGATTGCATGCCGGTTCCTCTTTGCACCCCAGTGATGTGATAGTAATCACGCACTTTGGAGGTTTCAGAGCCATGCTCGCCGTCCGCGATTAGTTTTTCGCAAATCCAACAATGAGTCGCCAAGGAAAACTCGCGAATGTCATCGTCGATCATGGTCATGTCTGTAGGGCGAGGAAAGCTGTTGTCGAATCCATTTCGTTGTAACCTCGAGCGATTTAATAAACACTCAACCGAGTCCTTGCTACGGTATACCATAGGGTGCTCAGTTGCTCTATCGCATCTGACAACAGTGTGGCAAAACTCGCATGGGACTTGCTCGGCAACTTTTGTGGTATTTGATTGAAACGCGGGGGCTTCCTAGGATGACATCTGATCGTTGCAACCTTCTGTTCTAACGGAAAAGTTCAGGCATTTAAAGTCCGCGTAAATAACATATGAGACTTTCAGCTTCCGTTGCACCATGGTGAATTTCAGAATGTTCTTGCCAGGTTCCGGCATGATCGTCCACTGCGGCTTCTCACTGATAAAGTCCGTAACGAGAATAATATTCAGCTTGGACCTGGACGGCCGCCAGGTGCCCGCGTGCGGCAATATTGATATGATTCCCAGACGCATGTTTGAAATAAGCTTCACTGCATTTCTGCTTAGTTTGTATGCGTTTAGGATGATTGCCCGCTAATCTTCGAAATCACTAGAGCGCCTGAGCAACTTGAACTCTGGGACTTGAACTTGTTGACGAGCCTCTGCGACAGCCTTACCGGCAATAGTAGCTGCGATACGCGGCGCCTTTTCTCATCAGGGACCACACGTGCGATTTCAGCCCTGGTGGTCCGTGAAGGAATTTTGATACGCAACTGCGCTGCTGTTGCACCAGGCTGCCTCACAGTCAACCGTGGCTCAGCCGGAAGTTCTAATAGTGCAAATAAATCTGCTTTTGTTATACCTCTTGATATCCTTATTCATGGTCTCGGGCGAATTGCTTGAGTTGATTCATAGTACGCATGCCCGTATAATAAGACATGATCTAATTGTTTATTCAGCAAAACATTTTTGTAGTATCTTTTTACTTTACCAGGATCGGAAAGAGCAATTGCTTCGATCCTGGATATTATTTCATTGACTTCATTGTCTTTTTCCTTGACGGCATCGTGTTTTTTTTTTTTTTCCACATTCATGTTGGCAAGTCTTCGCCGACGCGAGTGATAATACTCAGCTACGGAAAAGCTGATTACGCGACTTGACTCCAATGCCGCATTTAAGGCATGGTCGAGCGCTGGTGCCGGCACGTAACGCGAACAATTGGGATTTACAATATTCATTATGGCATGTTCTGCCGAAAGTTCACGTTTTCCTCGACAAGTGCCCGTGCGTCTATTGCGTACCATTGCTTTCGGACTTTTTATATACACACGAGGATTATATCCTTTAATAAAAATACACATATATGTTTTCGATTGATGGTATGCGTAACTCAAGGCAAAGCCTGTCCTTTACTTAATGGCCGTACTTTGTGCACCGGAGCATACTGCAATGGATAGTATTTAATTGAACGGCTATCAGGCGTAAAATGCGTTGCACCCATGATAGTAATTGTGAAAACCAGGATAACGTCTCGTAAACAAGTTTTTTTTCCACCAGGCTGCAGAAACTGCAAATCATCATCAAATAGCTTTTCCTGCTCAAATATAATTTTCTTCAGGTTGGTATTTGGCCAGATCAGTGCACGCTTGCGACCAAAGAGGCTTACAAAAGCTCGTAAATAACCACCCATTGTACGTTTGCATCCAATGATTTCAAACACCTTGCAGGGCTTCGATATTGGCTACATAGTTGCTGTGTATTTGCACTTAAATAGCTTTTTACAGAAATCCCTTCATACTCTTTCCTGCCTTTTCCCCATGATGTGTATGATTTCCTGATATTCTTTGTCAACGCAAATGAATGCATTGTCGTTCGCCATTGGTGTTTCCATATATTACATACAGAAGGCATCTCGCTAATTAATTTGCCCTTGACAGTGAGCGTGAGGATATTCGCTTTCTTCGCTAGGCATTTTGCTGTCTTCGCTCACCGGCTACTCAGTTAACCTCAGCGACTTAAAGTATTCTTGCGTAACATCATAAGTGACGTTTCACACCTTTTGTTATATTCTTCTTAGTTTTCGTCGGTCTCGCTCCAACGCGATCCCTACATCGATTAATTTATCAAGATGCTCCGGATACGTATTTTAAAAATCATACATTTTTGTTGTTGGCCTCTTTGATGAATCGATATGACGCATTCAGGCTAGACAGCGATTTAATCTTGGGCAATTTAATTCTCGCATTACTTCAGACGCGAATCTTTCACAACACTATATTTGTCTATCGGTGGTGCTTTGGAGGGCATTATATAATATTCCATTGTCAAACGGTGGTGCTTTGGAGGGCATTATATAATATTCCATTGTCAAACGGTGGTGCTTTGGAGGGCATTATATAATATTCCATTAGAATGTTCTAATAGTAAATCACTTATGCGTTGTCGGCGTGTATCGATCTGTCTCAGTGATGCAGCCAAAACTGGCTGATAAAGTAACCGCGCTGAAACCCACGCGCCGCGGCTTCGGACTTTCGTTTGTGTGCTCGCGAGGATTTATCGCGCTGCATGCGGATGCATGGACGTTTGCAGCGGGGATAAAGTCACGGGTTATAGAAGGGGTTAACCTTGATCAGTGACACAAAGCTCAAAGTTCCATTCTACATCTACTCATGTTCGCTACAAACATGGAGAAAATATGGCTTATGCAAATCCCACGAGCAATGAACCATACTTCGACAGTGTCTATGCACATTCAATACTTTCAACACCACTGCCGCCGCAGAATGACCATTTTGTATTTACCGGTAAGCACTCATTCACCATGGTCGTGTCAGGGGGCCTTCCTCTTGAGACAAAACGACTTGGATGAAAATCTTGCTTCGGTTGAAGGATCGCCTCATCTGCCCACCGCGACAAAGAATCCTGTGGTTTTACAAGCATTGGCAGCCCATGTATGACGTTATCAGTTCGACAGTCAGACCCAGCGTAGACAATGCTAATTTCTTTAACCCCAAAATCACCAATCTGATCGTCATAGATGATCTGACGTTTCAATGGGCAAAAGACTCACTGGTCAAGGAATTATTTACGGAAGGTAGCCATCATCGAAACCGCACATCGTTGCTATCAACCAAACTCATTACTGTGGTCAGGACCTGACTCAGAGACGGAACTGTCATTATTTAGTTCTTTTTTAAAAATCCCAATGACAAACTGAAACTACAAACCATGATGCTGGCCAGACAGATGTATCCAAACCATTCTGACGACTTCATGCGTCGATTCGAGGAGGCTGCCAGGGAACCGTACGGGTATCTTCTAGTGGGCCTGACTTGTACTACTCTTGAAAACCAGATACTTCGCAGTGGAATCTTTGGAGAGAGGGTTCCCCAGACAACAAAAGAAGCACGCCGTTCAAGAAAAACAAAGCTTTCTACTCACTGCGGGCAAAACGTTAAGTGAAAGAGGGTGTGCAGGCGAAAGAATATTACGTGTTATAAAGACCCAAGACAGAGCTCACAGAGGAACAGAGAGAGTTCTGGCGTTCCTTGACATCCCACAAATCGCATGAAAGGTTTGACGAGATGATCGATAAGAAAGCAGATGAATACGAAAAGGAGGGACATTCTGAAGCGTTAGCGATAAACATGGCCTTCAAAAAACTGTTTTGAGAGTTGAGAAAATCGGCTTGTCGACGTGTACTGGACACCTTGATAGGCATGCTGAATCTAAAAGACGATCGCTTGTCACGGGAATTTTGGAATCGGCCTGACAGCTAGGAAACAAAGGATTCCTGGCCATGGAAACGGTCGTACAAGAGGCCTTCAGACTTCACAGTGAAATAATCGACAAACATCTGACGCCAGAAAGGATCAAGGACAAGATAACTAAGATAAAGTCATAGATCACGAAGATGAAGAGTATCAAGTCTAAGTTCGTCATGACTCTTTACCCAAACATATGCTATGTTATTGTGATTTTGTTGTCAATAAAGTTACTCACAAACCAAAACGTTGTTAGTCCCCGTAGGGTGTTAGCCGTTGGGCACAGGTAGTAGACATGGCTTTATGTTCACGCATCGTTTTGGTGCATACGTGTGTTCGTGCGTGCGTGCTTACTTGTGAGTATATTTATATGTATGTCTTAGCGTGTATGTATGTAAATGCAATTGTTTGTGTGAACGTGTTCAATGAGGTACTAAATAAACAAACAGACTCACAAAGAAATAAACAATTGAGACCAAAGATAGCTTCATACATGTAATTGCTTTAACTAACAGCACGGTTCCCAGTCCTGTCGTTCTTTACAATTATTTTTGACCGTAACAATCGAACTTTTCCAGTTCAATCAGTGTAGGAAGAACCACGTCATCGATGTCATTGTTTTATCGCAGTGCGCAAACATATTTCTACTGTAAAAAATACATAAAATACACATCATTTTCGTTTACTATGGCAGCGGGAACAGACCTTCCATGGAGAGATGTCCTTCTGCTTTCTAATAGGCGGACATGGTAAGGATTTCAATGTTCCTAAGCTGTATTGAACATCATTGTCAATGAATCAGTCCTGAATACTAACAAATGCACAATGTGGCTTGCTTTCGAGTTGGTACTTTCCATTGAGAGATTTTGTTTCGTTCAAAAACACTAAACAATTTCCGCCGATAAATGGATGTTTCCATATGGCTCTACTGCAATTTTTCAGCTCGCATCGATCGTGTAAACAACATAAAGCCAAACGGTTCAAGCCGTTATTTTTCAGCAAGGGATTTCCTTGGTTCTCTCTCCCCCGATCATCATTTGACTACGCAATATACATATATGTGTGTGTAAGTATGCATATTTATGCAGGCGTGTATGTGTATGTGTATGTATATACGCATGTATGTGTGTATGTATGTATGTATATGAATGTATAAGCATGAGTATCTATGCATGTATACATATATATGTGTTTGTATATGCATTTATAGGTATGTCTGTATGTGTGTATAAGTCTATATTTCTGTATGTATATATGTTTACATGTATTCGAAGCTATTATAGTACAATTCTAATATGATTAAAATCATTCGTCCAGGAATGTCAGTAAAAAGTTCAATATTATAAGAACTGTTCATATATTTGGATATGTGTATCTATACATTTGTGTGTGACCTATTCTCACATGGGGCCTCACCATTTTTTATTCCTTGATAGTATCACACCTCAAACAACGATTGCTTTAGATCATTATATCTCTTACACTCATTCAAATATAATTTCAATTTTCTTGGTAAGTTTGACCTGATGCATGAAATATTGTGTGGTTTGTATTTGTTACGGTAAAGGTTATTCTAAGTTGAAGAATTTGTGCCTAACCCTTTTGCTTTCCAATATAGTGTCGAATGTCCACTCGATGATATCCGTTGCTGATGCTAGCAAAATCATTACCACCGGAATGCCACTTAAAACCAGCATGTCTCTTTATCTTCAAGTTTGCGACGGTTTCAGGGTCTACACCAAATTGTTCCATCGAATCAGAAGAAAATTCACTTCGTTTGGTGTACAATTACCGTTCTCATTCTTCTCAGTGAGGATTTGGGCATCACACGCTGTCTATACTTAATATGAATTCCCAATGTCTAATTAGCATTCTCTTGACCGGTATAAGGTTTCGTAGTCAACGTTGTCTCTTTGATACTTGCTTCTGAAAGTAGTCATTTTGAAGGAGTAGAGGGAATGGTGAGACGTAAGCCGACAGTCATACTATTTTGACTGAATACTTTCCTTGACGAAAATTTATATAGCAAACAAAGCAACCGTCAAAACACATTGATTAAAACCGAAGAGGATGCAGAGTACAAAAAAAAAGGTGGACGAATTCGAAAACATCCAAATTTTAGCCGCACATTTTTTTTTTTTTTTCCTTAGATCCCGAAAGCGCTAAGGCTAGTTTACAATAGCTTTGCACTGTGAGTTGTCGATTTGTTTCATATATGTAATCAATCTGACAAACGTGATCTCTAGAGATCCAGTGAGTCTCGAAAGACTATTGTCAGCCGTAATATATATATATATATATATATATATATATATATATATATATATATATATATATATATATATATATATATATATATATATCATGCCTGTCGACCATTAGTCTTGTTCATCCAGACTCTCGCTAGACTCTGATGGACAGAGATGACGGAGTCACGCGAATCTGGTTCAACGAGACTCCTAAAAGATTCGTCTTTCATTTGTCGTAAGGTCTATAATAATGTTTATACAGGAC
Source organism: Margaritifera margaritifera (assembly GCA_029931535.1). Taxonomy (NCBI): domain Eukaryota; kingdom Metazoa; phylum Mollusca; class Bivalvia; order Unionida; family Margaritiferidae; genus Margaritifera; species Margaritifera margaritifera. Next base: position 2,117,363 of record JAQPZY010001414.1, on the reverse strand, counting down.
TAGATGCCTGTTTTGTTGGGGTACCGCTTGACATAGGGACATCCAACAGATCCGGAGCACGGTTCGGTCCAAGACAGATTAGAACTGAGTCCTGCATGATACGGAAGAACAACATAGCCACGGGTAAACTTTTCTTTGATTGATTGACTGATTGATTTATTATTGCGCTATATCAAGAACAGAATTAAACCCTCCTGAAAAAAGAATAGTATCGATAATTCTACTTTATATGTGTAGTGTTATGAAGCAGATACTAGTATTGCCCACAACATGATACTAATTTGGCTACATGCTTTTTCTATTGTTCTAAATTAATTTAGAATGTTGAATCTCCAACCTTTTGTAAAATGTAGCTAAATAAACATAATGATAACAGTGGGAAAGTAATATACCTTTCTTGAACCACCATATATAAGCAAACAAACAGAACGTTCTTAGAAATACAGCATCTGATCGGTTGTTCAGCTTTGCAAACTCGATACCTGATTGGAAAATAATAATTGAGCCAACAGGTTACCTAAACATGAGCCCTAGTGAAAAATCAGTATTTGGAGCAAGTTTTATTTTAACGAGATTTCGAAAAGTACTAGCTCGGAACTTGTTTTCCATTCAAACAGGAGCATGCCCTTTCGAGTCTATCCAAGTTGCTGATGTCGGAGATATTAACCTTAATACATACAATCTCCCAAAGGCAGTTGAAGACATTAGAAAAGGTATCCTGATGATACTCCGCCACAACTGCAAACCCCTCGTTCTTGGTGGGGACCATACTATGACATATCCAATACTGCAGGCTATCAAGGTAAAATACCGCTGTGGTCTCCATCTTAAAAGAATGCACAATTCATTTTTGCATTCCTTACCTAATTTAAGATCTGATCTGTATATCAAGTTGAATTGGCAGTTTTGTGTGGAATCTAGCTAGCAATCATCTTTGTTTAGGTAATCCAGAATCTTACCGAAACATAGACGATTCTTGAAAAGGATATATGACTTAAAGATGAACGGTAAGAGTTGCATGACTTCAACAAGAATTAGTGTACCATAAATGTAGAATTTCTATGACAATACATTGTGAATCCTGATCATCTATACAGTCTCAGGTTTTATTGAGGTATGACATTTTATAATTAAACCTAGATTCTAACATACTTGGTAAAGCATTTTGTCTTATATATAATAATAAAATATATATGAGAAAAAAACTCGATGATATCAGTGCCCCTTGATATTATGAACTGCTGTCTTGGTTTTCAAAACGTAATTCTAAAGGTGTTCGCAGTAGAATGGTTTGGTTGTAAGTAATATTGCAACCAAACGAACAAAACATGTAGAATAACTGTAGCTGTTTTCTTGTTGCATGTTTTTCAGGAAAAGCATGGGTCTGTTGGTCTGGTTCACGTGGACGCTCATGCAGATTGTCATGATGAGATGCTAGGGGAGAAGATTGCACACGGAACTCCTTTCCGGCGAGCTTTTGAAGAAGGCTGTCTTGACAGCGCCAGGGTGATTCAGATTGGTTTGAGAGGCTCGTGCTATTCGTTGCAAGACTACGACTGGGGAAAGAAACAAGTGTGTAGCTATAGTTGTGCCTCATCACTGTTACTTAGCTGTTACATGACGTTTTGTCTAGCTAGCATAAGCGATCTTATAATTAAAGAAATGATAATGTTAAGAATAACGAGTTTATCCCAGAGTAACTTTTAGACGCGCTTAAGTACTACCTTCACATTTTGAGAAATATACTCCATTCAATTATAGTTTCTTCCATACTCTTCATGGAATGCTTACAACCAGGCGACCCCTTGTCGCAAACTTAGATTTATACTTCATGTATTGTGAGCACTCTCCATGAATCTACCTCTATCCTTGACACTATTGTACATACGATCCGTGGCAAAACTATATGGCAGAACATCATTTTTGGGGGGACAGTTTTCGTCTCAAAGGCTAAATAAATAAAACTGGAAAAATCATAATTGTATTATAAGAAAAGCTTTTACTTGAAAGCAAAAAATATTAGATTTAATTTATGAACTATTTTTTTTTAAAAACATAATTGACACTGTGAGTAATCAGAACAGCTACCTCTTTAATTTACTGTTTGAAACTTCAAAACCTATTGGCATTTTCTTCATTAAGTTATTTCACTCGCAGTGTAAATATTCAGGGACAAAATATATCAAGATACAGAAGAAAGGTTTTATTTTCAGTTTCGCATTATTCTTAACACTATCTACGAACAAAGAAAAGTAAATTTAAAAAAGTTAAATAGCAAGATTAAGGTAATTAAGGTAATTAAGAAAGAAAAGTGAAACAGAAAATAACATTCAAGTCAAATTGCTAATTTACTATCAGATATAAAATACTAATAGTATGATAAATATAAGTTAGAGGACATTCAATTAACTATAAAAAATATGGTCAAATTTTTTTCTTCTTGTAATGCACACGTAATAACAATGAGCCACGTCTGAATATCAGTAGTGAGAACTCCACACGAAACTCTTATAATTCAGTACACTATTCTAAACAGTGTTACTTATGCAGTTGTCCACTTTGACTCATGTTGCTGTCATATACACAGTAGCTGACGGAATACCTATAATGGCGCGAAAGTTGATTTGCCCCGTTAGGGTAGTTAGTAAGGATTTTTATGAGAATTTACTGATTGTACAAAAGTGAATTAGTCCAATGGAGTTATTTTCACAGCACGTATCTTTGTTTCAATTTAAACGTGTTAATAATTGAATTTTCTATAACTTTCTCTGTCTATACGGATCAATGTTGACAAGTGTGAACAAAAGTTGCGATCATGACTTTGTTTGAAGGTGTGTTCCCTCGAGAATCAAGAGCTTACGACACTGCGTCGAAACAAGGGAGCGTCAAAACACAGGACGGTACATAACTTTCTGATACATGTAAATGTATGTATGCATATATGTTTGGTTCAATGTTAAACAGCTAGCTACAAAGAAGGGATTTATGGTACATGCCATACGACTTAATAAAGCTCAGTATTGGATGATGGTATTTAAATGACTTTAACATGTATTTATTTATTTACTTTTGTGGTTTATAATGAGTAGCGTTCAGATAGGTACATTCTACATGGTCAGAGTGGGATTCATATGGTATGCCACCGGTATCAATATTCCCACAACATGATTCAAATCAAAATCTCCAACATAACGGGGATCACACAGTTACAGATAAAAGTTCATTCCCTGGTGAGCTTTGGAATTCTCAATCCACTTATTTTTAGTGACCTATCAGATAAAGCGTTACATTTATTGTTACAGAGTGTTATCGTTAGTTACGATACGTTTCAAATGACGTTTCCCACTTTAAGAAATATGAAAGCTGTATTTTGATTTGTGAATCGAAAGGTCAAGAGAACATGACCTCCTATCTGTGCCCATCAAATCTACTTATAGATCTATAGTTTAATATGATTGATTATCCTATAGACTCATGATTTATTACATTGGTTTAACAGGAAAACACTTTTGAGGTATGTTAGAATTCCTAATCTCCTCGTATACTGATCTTTATCATCGTTGATAATCCCTTTAAAAAACCCAACACATTTCTAGTTTTAGTTTAATCATACCTCTAAATAAAAAACACCAATCCACAAGACAAGAAAAAAAAAATGTCCCTTTGGATGTTCTTTGTAGGGAGATTTGACTGTAAAGTAAAGATCCGCTAATGTTACCTATCCTGGAAGGCATCGCTTCTTCCGCAAATGAGATTTGACGAACACTAGAGCGTGTCTTCGATATCGTCTTACCCCTCTAACTTGGCCATAAGAGCCTTCCTTAGGGTACACACACACACACACACACACACACACACACACACACACACACACACACATATATATATATATATATATATATATATATATATATATATATATATATATATATATATATATGGGAGAGAGAGAGAGAGAGAGAGAGGGGGAAACGACAGTGCCCGTGCAATTGGAATGGAGATCTAATAAACAATATATACGTACACAAAATAAATCTGAATATTTTTCAGGGTTTTCGTATCGTCCCAGTTGAGGAGTGCTGGAACAAGTCCCTGACTCCGATAATGGAGGAAGTACGAGCAATGATGGGAGACAAGCCTGTCTACATAAGCTTTGACATTGATGCTTTAGATCCCGCTTATGCCCCTGGAACAGGTAATCAAATAATATACCCACTGGTAAGTGTCCCAACATGCAAACTTTAAATTTGTATTTATATTTTCATAAGTATTATTTAGATAGGTATGTGAGATAATAAATAAAGTAAAGTAGTATTTGCTGGCCGTATTGAAGGTAAGGGAAACATGAATTACAACTGATTTCATTTGTTATGATAAAGGAATAGAAAATATAAATGTCAAAGAAGTTGACGAGATGTGTTGACTTGCCACAAGTCTGAGGACACATCACATAAAAGTATATGTCAAGACAATTACTGAAGATGGTATATGTTTTGCTTTTCGTAATCATTCGAAAACGTTTATGTTATGATGTGCCGATACATTAAAAAAAGAACAAAAAACAAAAAGCAATAATCTTTTCATGTATCAATAAGACTTTTTGTTGTTGTTCCGCCGTATCCTGATTCAGACGCTGTATCCTGATTCAGACGCTGTATACTTATTCAGACGCTTAAACCGTCATACATAGAGCCCTGTACCTTTTATATTCATCATGGGCAAGAGTGAATTGTCATATTGTCCTCATTCCTATCTCCGTCACCAATTTCTCTCATGCACTGCAGATTGCTATGACGATAAAACGGTGAGCACATTAATAATTCAATGTCTACATCGTTCCACTTGACTTTGCCACAAATAACGATAACTACTTCAAATGAAAATATTACGAAAAGATCTATGTAATAATATTTCAATACTCATAGACGAGTAGAATGATATTTTCAGATTTTTTAGGGAAAATACCTATAAGAAGAATAAGAATTATTTTTAATCGGAAAGACTTGTTGGTACAGAGCTTCTTGCCAGTTTTTGAAAAATATGAAATACCGCTCGTCAAAACATTCTTGGTGCATGAGAGAGATTCGTGGCCGTCTATGAGTAAAAAATGGGGTGACCACATGAGGAAATCCTTCCGCAAAGTAAGTGGATTTTGCTGGAGATGTTAGAATAATTTGGAAAATAATGTACAGATAGACAGATTTTTCAAATGTTGCTTTTCCACATAAACATAATCGTAGAATTGTGTTGTTCAAGTAGATCTCCAGAACGAATCCAGTGAAGTTTGAATTATGAATCGCCGACTCCATCCACCAATCGTCAAAAATTAAGAAATTGCGAAAATGTTAGTGTACCGCTGACCCATGCTATAGAAGGCTAGGTGAGAGACATTACGTAAAAATTTCGAATACATTGAGAGCTTTGTCAGAGATTTTATATTTGATTCTATGACACATAGGTGACGAACACTATATGTACAAACATGATTAGTTTATGCAGTTTTCACAATTTTAATTCATATAATAAATAATGAGCGTTATGCAACTCTTTAGGCGTGGTTATATTGGCAGCGGCGACTTGCCAGTTAAATAATATTTCAGTCTTTCTGGACAGGAACACCTGAAATAGGCGGTCTGACAACAATTCAAGGCCTGGAGATCATCAGGGGATGCCGTGGTCTTAACATTGTGGGTGGAGACTTGGTTGAGGTTTCCCCACCCTACGACCCTACTGGGACAACAGCTCTGACGGCTGCTAATCTGTTATTTGAGATGATCTGTGTATTACCAGGAGTCAAATATAACATTTAATTGACGTACGTTCACTTGTTTCTTTGTTTGTTTGGTTTGGCTTTTTTAAAATCTGAAACAGTGACAGCGAGTTACAGAGAAAGGACATCAGACTAAGAATATAGCCACAAATGAGACATCTTTGCAACAGCTATGCACATAAGTAGTAGGATAGTTGCTGATTCCTAACTAAATTAGTAAACTACGAGGGGAGGGGGGAAGCAAGAAATATCATTATGTTAATAGTGATCTGCAGCCAAATTTATAAAAGACTGGAAAATAAAACATGGGGGCATAAAATTGAGAGATTATGCGGGATAGATCGTTTATGTGAAATTGAACTATAGTATTTTAATATCAAACTATTGAAAAACTAAACCGATAAAAAAAACTGAGATATGTAATAGCAGCAACAAAGAGAAAAAACGGAGAAAGTGCAGTAATGCGGCACAAAGTATAAGCGATGTAAGGACTGAGCATACAAACTCTGATCTAACCATGGATTTTCTATGGCATTCTATCACATAGCATAAATCATTGAGAACGATACATTTAAATACAAATCCGACAAGACACTGAAATTTACAGTTATTTCTTCATATTTAACAAGAAGGGTACACCAAAGACATGTGGAAGAAAAAAGGAAAGATATAGAAAAGAACATCCAGAATCACAATAATGAATATATGAAACAGAGAAATAACGAAGCTAAAGAAGAAGTACGCAAACGATTAAAAGAAATATATAAACAAAAAAACATGCAAACGAACGAAGAACAAGAGAGTAAATATTTTATAGTGTATGATTTGGTTGAAGTATGAATTGCATGTAACAAACAGCCAAGCGTGGGAAAATGCCATTATTAACACTCCAGTAAGTCCAGTAAACTGAAACAATCTGGACACATTTTAACATTGGAAACTTCAGGTACTACTGCGTAGTAAGCTAATGGAGATAAAATACAATTTAATCATATCTCACTGATTTTTTATAACGAAAATTTCAATCAGCCTTGTGTAGTAAACCAAGCGTGATAAAATACCATTTAATCGTACTTGAGTGAGTGTAGCGGCGTCTTCATAGTTCTAGGCTAAACAGTTACATGACATAATTGTTCAACGTTTTAGTGGCTAAAAAAAACAACATCACATGGCAATGAGTCTCAACTAATCCTCATGGAAACTGATACTCGAGTCAGCCATTTGTAGTATGTCAAAATATACAAAACTGATACTAGACTCAGGTCTTTGTAGTATGTCAAAATATACATCATATGGCAATGAGTCTCAGCTAATCCTCATGGAAACTGATAATGCAGTCAGTCCGTGCTAGTATATCAAAATATACATCACATGGCAATGAGTCTCAACTAATGCTCACGGAAACTTATATTCCAGTCAGTACCTTTATAGTATGTCAAGTGTGATAAAATATCACTTAATCACATATTAGTGATTTTAACAACGGAAACTTCAATTAATCATATGTTGCAATCCAAGCATGATAAAATACAATTTAATCAATTTGGTGTGAATATAGCCTCTCCACAGTTCTAGTCAAAGCACTCATTATAAACCATACACGTTATATGCAGGTTATTGTAGATTTTTACCGCTATCGAGTTAATGTACGTTTTTCAGAGTTACAACATATTTTAAATTTCTCCATTATTACACCGAGAAGACTGGAATTCAGAATTATATTTATACTGCCATTGTGCTTGTACTTCTGCGATAAACCTGCTATATTTTGAAATACCTTTTGTCTCTTGAATATCCTTACGTCGACGATATATTCAGATCTCTCACCAAGGAGAGTGTGGCAATTCAATCCCTTATAAATGAATTATATATACTAATAATCTGGGGATAAATGATCAAGAAATATCTTGCAAGAACCGCTCACAACTGAACCCCCAGTTTCTATATACAACTGTTTACACTTTACACACGATCAATGCATCTGTGTAGACTTAGAGGCTCCACTGGGGTGATGCTATATCGTATTCGCTTGCTTATATAAGAAGTGTATACACTAGAATTAAACGGGATTTATACATGAAATAAATATTTTACATTGGACAGGTCATATTGCGGTGATAACAACAGACAAACAGGATATTCTTTTAAAACTAAAACTATAACATCGAAACATTGAAAAGCTTACATCGTTTCTTTAATCCATTTATTGTATATTATCAATTTCACTTTTTCTAACATTCAATTTATCAGAGGCAATTCATAAATTGATACTTGCAGGGACCGTTTTAAATTTATACTTCCAGTAAATTCAGTTTTTATTTTCTGGAGCCGTTGCTGAGAGGATTCCAAAATGTTATAATCACCTTCAAGTTGTGCTATAAATGCAGCTGAAAAAGATTATAGAAAATGATTTGTGTTAAATGTGAAATGAGTACATGTTTCATACTGTATAGATTCGATGGTTTTCTTGGACCCATTGGGAATAAAAACAGAGATACTGATTTCCATGTAATTATCAATGAAACATATTTGCAATTCTTCTGTCTATTTAAAACACAGAATAATATAATTTTTATGGTAGAGATTGAAAGATTAACGCGTGTATTCTCTTGTGCGTTGTTTTTTTAAAACAACTATGTTATACAATACTTCTACCTATAGTTATGTATGATGTTTATATAATATTATAATATTTCAGGAAATTATAAATGTTTCTTGACTTTAATATTTGCTCAAACATTAATGTTATGTATCAGGTTTACATTTTTAGCTATTATCCTTGAATTAGGTTGTTTACTCAGTATTTGCGTTCAAGGACGGATTTGGTAAACAAGTTGTTGATTCAATTTGAGGTCAGGGTTGATTTTGTTTACAGATAAAACTAGAATTTCCTTTAGAATTATGTGTTAAAAGTCACATACACCGTATAATTTTCTAGAACATTCTGTCATGTGACCTATCTTTATATATACCATGTTTAGTGGACAGTTTTCAGTTTCGACATTACCATCAGTCTTTAAAGAGTCATTACAGTTGTGAAAAAAATCATTCCAAATTCAGAGAGAGGAATTATTTAAAATATTCATTAAATTATAAAAGTGCTCATAGACTTTTGGATTGTAGAGTTAGAATTGATGATTTTGGGATTTATGTGAACTTATTCAAAGATATTCTGGAGCACTTTATTTGGCACATCAGCACATTAAAGATTATTGGCACATCAGCACATTCAAGGATACAGTAATTCACTCGGAACATTCTATATTTAGGACTTGTGATTAGGACACTTAGGATTATTGAATTATTTGGATTTTAATTCACGTTACTGTAAGTGTCTTTTGATTTTCATTTTAATTATCTAGAAATAAATTTCTTACTGATTTTTACTTGATTTGTTGGTTTCACTTTCTTTCTGTTAATTGTTTTTTAGACCATAGAGTCGTAACACTATCGATACTAGAAATAAAGAAATATTAGCTTTATATATCGTCATTGTATCTATACTACTAAAGTAATATAAAATAATGCCTTCACTTCTTTAAGAACGTTCAAATTTGTTACATTTGAGCTCATATAAAATGCGACAATAATTTTATAATAAATGACTAATAAAGTACTTGAGATATTTATTCTCTGATCCCAAAAGTCCAGCTGCATAAACAAATATAAATCAATTGTGGGAATAAATCAAGCAAGGTAAGAAGAAGATCATATACAGTGAATTGAAAAAAGGGATGTGTCAACTATCTACCAAAACAAGCACAAAAAAAGATTTGCTTACAAAGTATGTAAATGACTAATTCCCAATGGCCGCCAGACACTGTTGATTTGTAAGCATACGAGAAGGCTAATAATGGATAGAAATACATTTTTACAGTGATAGGTATTTTCTCCAAATATATATTTGCTGAGAAAGTGAAGTCTGAAGGAGGGGATGAGATATATGGCTCATTTAGAGACATCTTTAAAGAACTAAAACCTACAAATATACAATCCGATGAAGAGAAAATATTTTATTAGTGCAAGTTTAAGGAATTATTGAAGAAAGCCTAAAATATTTCTCCACATACTCGGGTAAAAGCTCCTGTAACAGAAACGTTTAATAGAACCATTAAAAATGCATAAATATTTCACAGAGAACGAAACTAGAAAATATGTAGATGCATTGCTAAACTATTCGAAGGATACAATAACACCTATCGCAGGTCAATAGATATGCCTCCAATTTAAGCTTGCGATCCTAACAACAGGTCAAACATAAGGATAAAACATATTTGGTTGTTTGACAACTGATACCAATGGAACGCCTAAATACAATATAGGTGAGTCGGTTAGGATTTAAAAATTTAAATCTATTTTTGAACAAAAAGGACACCTACCTAATTGTACAGAAGGAATTTTCAAAATCAGGTGATATCTGGTGACTAGATTGTATATAAACTGGAGCAACTAGAGGAAGAAACAAGGTAAACAGAAGACATAAAAGTGATCACTATAAAATTCAAACAATCACCCCACAATAAAATGAAACCAATGATACTGAGTGACAGGTATTGAGACATTTTGTGTGATGAAATTATTCCGTTGAAAAACACATGTGTAAATGCATCATGGTATTGCAAAAGTATTCTCAATGAGAACAAATTTTATATCATAAATACTGAATATTTGTGCTCAGAAATTTGCAAGCAGATAATGATATGTTTGGGAAAGAACGTTAGATATATTGCCGAAAAGTAGGTATATTATCTTGCCAGTTTATTTCTTTAACTTCTCCGAAGAAACAAATTAAACGGAATGATTAACGATTTGAAAACTTTAAATGGTATGTATAAGACAATGATCCCAAAGGTATCAAAACATGATGATTTGCCATCATCATCAGCCACACGGATATTCCATAATGCCTACCACTAAATGCTAATTTGGACATATTAGTTGCATTTTTCTTACATCCTCCAAGTTGGCAAGATCGTCTATCAGAAACAGAGTACTTGTACCCTACTAAACACTATGAGTAGTTATAACAATTTATCTAATGTATCATCAGGATATATCACGATTAAAGTTTCATCTCCAGGCTCCATTTCACGCTGTAAGCTTTGTTGTACATAAAGTTTAGGGAGATGATGACAATATAAACAAAGAAGTAATAATACTTTTTATTCAATCAAATCTAGTGCAAACTTTGTCTTTTCTCGATTTGTAAGGCCACATATATAGAGGATATCTACGTTTTGTGAGTAGATATAGGGAAATATTTCACGAGTGAAGTTTAAACATTGTATTGTCTCTCGTACTTTCGCATCTCGTGACAATACAAAATGTTTCCACTGCACGAGTAACATATTTCCTTATATCTACTAAAAAACGTAGATTTTCATTTCATTGTATATTTTAAGGTAAAAATCTTCCGTTTGCATGGATTTGTTTCTCCATTCTGTTTCAATGCGATTAACGGCTGCATATTGCTACATCGATAAAAAGACGTTACACTAATCAATACCTTATTTCTCCATCGTTTTCAGACATGATTATGACTGTGATAATAGTTGAAATCGCTACTTAGACAGTTTTGTTAAATGTGTACCGTTTGTCGTTGAACGTAACAGGTATACGATACTGCACGGGTGATAGAATATCGAAATGCAACAGGTCATATAATTTTTGTCACCGACAATTAGCATGATTTATGTAAAAAACTAATTATAAAAACGATAATACTTTCAGCCTGCTTTTTTTAGTTGTTTGATGTTCATTTCTAGACATTCTTGAATGCGCCTTCTTATTGAATACATACAAGTATATTAGAGGGTCAACAGTCTACACATATTTTAAGATCTATTCATCCTGATGGCGGAGAGAGAGAGAGAGAGAGAGAGAGGTAAGAAAAATAAAAAATTAAATAGGCCTAAATATGGAAATACAGGTCTGAATAACATACATAAGAGCAGATAAATGGGTAACGAAAGTAGTTCCAAAAGTGAAATCGCCACTGTGGCGATAAAAGTGGTATTGCATTGTGGCGATATCGTTTTTGTCGCACTGATATATTTCAATATATCATTATTAAATATATAATAAAATCACTAGATCAGGTTCTTTCCAAAACATCTTATAGTGTTAAGGATAGTTAAATGTCAGATAAAAGCTCTATGTATGTATACAAAAACGGCGATTGTTTCTCTTACTGTCGTAAAGTCGGTTTCCATTGGATAAAATGCGTATATTTATATTTTCACGTGTTGACCTGTGATGTTTTCAGATGTCTTTTAGCTTCTGTCTTTCTTCGTGTTTTGCAATTACTTCAACGTCACATATAACACGCGTTTTATATATTTGTTGTACCTGCATCATTCATGTCTGTCAAAGTCACGAAAAATACCACCATCTGAAATCGCAAAACATAAATCATTAATTTTGCTAAACTAACGCTTTTTAAACTGTATAAATTTAATTTGGTTATCTTAAATGTTTACCTGAGCATCATATATAAAGCACATGCAAATGATGTGTGTATCTACGTTATCTTTACTGTTTATCTGCAGGTGAAGATCTTTTTAAAGATCAAGTAATTTATGCCTGCTAACATGTAATCTACTGTCATGTATACTTCTCAGATCGAGCAAGACACAATGGTGATTGATGTAAACATTTTAAAACTTGCACTACTGAGTTCCGTATACTTTGCTTGTTGCCTAAATTATATCCATGAGAATAAAATATGTTGGGTAATCCAGCCAGAGTAATCATGATCTTTCTTCTCGCTGAATTCAAAACTTTTCTGCATCAGTTTTTCTGTCTATTTATCCCCAATTCTGTGTTAAATTCAGGTTTGAATGTCTCTGTGTTTATGTTGCTGTTTTTGTTTTTGTTTGTTTGTTTTACCTATTTCTTCCACTTAATGCAAGAGTCTTTTTATTATTGTAATTTTTTTCTCGCCCGCTTAGTCCTTTCGTCCAACTTGTTAATATTTTCTTGTGCAACATAGATATAATTAAAAACCGTCACAAATTAAAAGAGTCCTTGTGTACTTCTTGTCAATTTTGTAATATAATGCTATTGTTTTGGTCCATTGGAAACATTGCAATAACTAATAACAAAATATATCCTCGGTAATGAAATGGATAGATTGGCATTGCTGTAAATAGTAGGATTGGTAAAATTGATTTAGATTTTCTTATCAGGTGAGCTTTTCGTCGAAATATACCTTTGCATAGGAGAAATTTATACAACCGAGATTTAAGCTTTCCTATTCGATTTTTCTTGTAACAATTATTGATTCATTGTTTGCGGTAAACGTCTCCAAAATTGACTAGTCATTTCGTTTATTTCCTTCCGGAAGAAAAAGGTATTTTAACTCGTAAGTATCTTGGTTTTCTGTGTTCTGTGTTTTCTTTTTTTTGTGATTGCATTCTTGACCCATTTGTGAATCTTTCATTCTGCAGCTATCACATTTAAATTCCTTATGAATGATTACATTATCACTTATTTTCCCACTCACACGACATCAGTACAGTTCAGCTAACTAATGGCAGAGCTCATTATCTCATTGTGTTCTCAAACTTTATTGTATATCGCCTTTTTCTTGAAAGGTTTCGAAACAAACCCCACTTAAAGGTGCACCAAACCCGCTGAATGCTATAGAGATGATAACTCGAGTTGTGATTTCTATACCAGCAACTGCAAAGCCCATCACACCGGAAACTGAACCCATGCTAACCTCTATCCATTTTAAAAACGTATATGATGTTTTTTGTAATTCTTTTTGTCTCCTCTGTAATGCTTGATCTCTTTAATCAATTCATTCTTAATTTTGTTGATCTTTTGCAACCTGAAAATTAGTACCGTTGTCTATCGGCAATGTAAGATGCAAGAATGATATTTTCTCTCCCATTTATATATGTGAAATAGACAGCTTAGGTTTAGGATTTGTAACAGACTTTTTTCAGGCTTATTTGATTGTTCACTCGTTTACTACAAATTAGAACTCTAATATCACAATTGTCTTCGGTTTGCTTTTTCAAAATTGAAATGTTATTATTCTTGAGACCACTAATACTTCCTTTCTGGATTACACTATTTAATCGCTTAATTATTTTGTCTGGACGAATCTCATATGATAGTCAGTTGTTAACTGCCTTAAAGAAATTTAAATAATTACACTATGACTTCATGAAATGTCATGTTTATATGTGAGCATATATATATCTAAACAAAATGTCATTCAAAAGCATTATGAAACTACCTGTAATAGCTGGGGTAACAAAGAATCAAATCACTACACAGACAAAAATATTTTTTGTTTGAACTTGCTTTTGTTGATTTCTTTTGCTCCTATTTTAACTTCCCTGATTTGTCCCTTTGAATTCCTGTGAATGTTTTTCAAGCTGTCTACCAAGTTCAACTCTACGGGGATCTTTTTTCTTTTGTCAAGTGACGTTCACGAGTGATTTTTAATCTTCGACGTTTCTTCATTTTTGTGTTCTCTACCTTCCATTTGTTTGAAAAAAAAGTTATGAAGTGAACGTTAACATTATTTTGAGATCACTTGCAAGATGACCAACTAGGTAATAGTATACAATGTTGAATAGTAAAAAATTTATCTGACATGGCCGAAGTGTAAAGATGAGAAAGAAATAACTGAGTTTTAGATAGGTGATCGTAAAACGATATGAAAGTGACTACATGAGAAAGTGAAAAGATGAAAATCATGACTACAGCAAATAGTGGATGAAGCAAATGATAGAAAGTCGAAATGTGAGCACAAAAGCACACGAAGCAATGATACAAAAATGATGGACATTTCAGGGTAATTCACATTGTAAGAATTACAATTTTTAAAAGATTAAAGCAAATTATAAATTTAGATACAACGCTACAAGTGATCAGTGTGCCGTCTATTGAGTTTTTTTTTTTAGATGGTTAATCTTCACAATCCCACAAGGTGTTACTCACGATGATATTTAAGCATAGATTATTTTCCCACTCTAAGCCCGATCCTGACATTCTAGACGCTTAGAATACCCGTGATTATGTTAAATCTGCTGGTCTACATATTACAAAACACAGAGAAATAAAGTACGCAAAATGATCAGAGCAAGAATAATACCATCTATCAGCTCTAGACAATAATTGCAATAAGAATTATATGTGGAAAGGTTTTAACAAACTAGGCCCATATAAGCATTCCACAAGATCATCCAAAATCCAGCAATTTAACCAGGAAGATCAGATTATTGATAAGAATGCTGAAATAGCAAACACATATAATGAATTTTTGTCTTTATAGCTCCCAAAATTAAGGAAACTATTACAAACTCCAATCACGTCAAACAAAGAAATTTATGCACATAAAAAGTTCCAGCTGACACAAAAGTTTTAATATTTACAATATCAAATGAAAAAGTTCTAAAATTCGTTCAAACTATTGAGACAGCGAACAGGTTTAGATAATATTGGACCACGCCTTATGAGGACTGCTGCAAATATAATATATGATAAACATAACTTACATGTGTAATATAAGTATATCCAGATCAAGTTTCCCAAGACATGAACAATTGACAAAAGCTATCCCCATTCATAAGTCAGGCAGCACAGAAAATGACAATAGGTACAGACCCATATATATCTTACCAACTCTGTCTAAACTTCTTGGAAAACATGTTTATGATAATCTTACGATGTAGATATTAACCTATAACTTAATTCACCAAAACCAATCAGAATTCAGAGAAAACCACTCATGTGAGACAGCCTTGGTCTCAATGATAGACAGATGGATTACTGCCATAGATCAAGGGAGATTAGTTGGATCCATACCAGGTGATCTTAAAAAAGCTTTTGACCTTGTTGACCATAATATTCTTATCAAAAAATTGAACTTTGATCAATGTTAAGATTCCACGGTTGATTGGTTTGCATCCTATATAACAAATAGAATACAGTGTGTTAAGATAAATGGCAGATTTTCTAAAGAAGAACGAATTACATGTCGAGTATCGCAGGGATCAGTCCTGGCCCCCCCCCCCTTATCATTTTTATACACGATCTGCCTCTGAAAATAAGCAACTGTATTCTATCTAATGAACTATATGAAGAGAGGACACCTCTCCATCAGATTTCAAACACACACAGCTAAAGGTAGACCGAGATGTGTCCCTTTAAACAGTCTTATGTGATGCCTGGCGTAAGGAAAATGGCATGACAATAAACACAGACAAATCTAAAGTATTAATGATTACTACCGCACAAAACAGAGCGAAATTTGACAATAACAATTTGATCTCAAGTTGGATGAAATTTGTCTACAAATGGTTACTCATAACCAAATTCTTGGGGTGATGGTTGACAACAATTTGCAATGGAATCAACGTATTCATGTCATAGGTCGTAAAGTCAATTCATACATGTGGTTATTAAGCAATTAAGGCTATATAAATAACATCCACAGATTTTTGTTGTCTGCAAAGACAAGCGTTGCATAATTTGACCGAGACCGAATCTTTCAGGAGTTCGACAACAGGACTTAGCTACACAATCAATCAAAAGTTAGGAGGTCGAGCCAAGAATGCAATCTATCTTCTGACATGCAAGATCTGTGTCACTCTTTAAGTTGGCGAAACCGTTGATTTCAGAAAGCGAATGAATAATCATAAAAGCCACATTCGCAACAAAATCAACGCGAAAGTCGCCAACCACTACAACTCGACTGGACATTCAGTTGAGTCCCTTGAGATGCTACCCCTAGTGATATTAACATGTAGGAGTCAAGACTTTATCTTAGATTTTGTGTTTAGTGTCTGTTTTGTATATGTAAGCTGTTTATTCCCATGACGAGGAGCTTGTTCGGCTCGAAACGTTGGGATATATATATATATATATATATATATATATATATATATATATATATATATATATATATATATATGAACCAAACATAGGTTAATTTATTACAAACGCTATATAGAGTCATACCTAGACTACTGTAATACTGTAATGCTATTTGGAAAAACACTTCTGACAAGAATATTTACAAATTATTTATTCCGCTTGCACAAAAAGAGTTTGAAGACTCATCGAAGATATTGCTTAAAATATCCCAAATGCAGTGAATGTTACTAACATGTTAATAGTAAGTGAACAAATATTTTTGAGAAAGGCTAAACTTATGCACAAAGTTTCAAACAGTATGGCTCCAGTATATCTCAAGGAAACTATTTCATGATAAAAGGCAACACTCCCAATTTAAAATCAATTTCAGCTAAACATCTTTCCATTCCAAAATCAAACAAAGAACTCTTAAAGAAAAGTTTTCAATATTCGGGATCACTGATTTGGAACAGAATCCCAAAGGAAATTCGAGTAAGTGCAAATATAAATGCATTTAATTACAATCTGATTCAATTAATGAAAAAATGGAACCTTTTTGCTTCCACAAATACAATACAACATAAAGTATAAATTAACGTACCTTCCATTTTGTTGTCGCACTATATTTATATATACCAAGTTGGATCATGTTCTTATAAAATTGTCTGTTTATTATGTGTGTATGTAAATTTAGGTTATTATGTATTGTGTGTGTGTGTGTGGGGGGGGGGTGGTATGAAGTGGTGTATTAGAGTTCAATGTGCTTTTCTTCATTGTGTGTCCAGTTACGTACTATGTATGTAAATATGCAAATAAAGAGGGTCACAAAGAAGGTTAGTTCCTTGCGACTAATGATTATTAATATTATTTATTTATTTTTTATTATTATAATTACTATTGTTATTATTATTATTATTATTATTATTATTATTATTATTATTATTATTATTATTATTATTATTATTATTATTATTATTATCCGATCCTAAACAGCAGACAAAATGTTTTCATTGGTCGAAAAAGCGATATATAAAGGATAGCGAAAACAGATCAAGAAATCCTAGAATATCATTGACAACAGAAATTCGAGAACGTTAAAGCGAATTCAAAGAGTAAAAAAATTCAATTTTAATCATTCGGAAGATCTTTGTTATTACGTTTTGTCCTTTCTCTATATTTTGTGAAAGACTTAACCAAGTAATACATAGGCATCTCAGTAATAATAACAGTTGTTACTATTGTGCAGCTTGAAACAATGCATTGCGAGCAAATTATCCAATAGACTTTATTTGCAATGTTTTCCCTGTTTTGTTTTCCTCAGCTGTGGTTTTGTTTATGTTTCCTTTTTTCCATTGGATGTGTTTGAAGGTTATGAAGCCATCACTGAGTGCATATATCGGTTAACCAATTTAAATGATAATAATCTAGTAAAGTGTCTAATACCATTGGAACTATGTAATTCCGTAAATCATCAATGGGTATAAAATTACTTATCACAGTTGCTACTGCTCGGATCAGAACATCTTACAATGAGTCGGAGTTTATAGCTGGTGTAGCATTGACAAAGATCTCCAAGAATTTCTTGATTTATTTTTCCTCTATTTTTTCCAACTCCTTCTCAGTTAATGTATGACCAGCTGTCGCCTTGCATGTCCCATTTGCTATATTAAGTTTGGAAGATTTTAATCATCTTTACTATGAAGATATTTACGAGGAATAAATCATGGATTCAATGACTGACTTGACTATAAGTGATAATAATTTATTTATTCAGAAATTTCAAATTGTTCAACAAACCTCTGTGTCTATAGCATTAGTCGACAGAGGCAAGTAATTACTGAAACACGATTTTAACATACATGATACACTATGCCATTTAATCAAACCTCATTGAAAAATTGTGCGCATACATATTGCTTTACTTTCAACTAGGTGGAGAACCAATTCAAATTTATAAATATGTTGAACCAAAGAACACCTAAGACAATAGCGACTAAAAGGTGAAAGCAACTTCCTTAATGTTTTAAGATTGACAAAAGTACGAAATAAATGGATAGCACGAAATGATAAACGTCTAGGAAGATCAATGCAACAGCCGCTATAACCCACTGTTAACCAAAGATAGTCAATAAGAGTTTCTCAGGAAATATAGATTCAAGCAATTAATTTAAATGAACCATTTAACCAGCAAGTACAAAAAGCTCGACTATAGTATATGACTACTGAATCGGTGACAGAGCGTATGAATTCAGACGTTAAAACGTATGACAAACATAAAATTGCATTAAAAAATATACCATTTTTTATCAACATATTACTTGAGCAGTATGCAGTGAGACAGTGATCATACCATGCAATATTTCTGAAATGTATTTTATTAGATCGTGTAGGGATACGGGAACACAGCAAATGCATCTTGCACTATTTCCCTAAATTAATATTACAGTCACGTGTAGCGATTCGAGGATGTTTATTTGTTTACATTTGTATCAGATGTGTAAATACAGAGTCAGAAAGGATTTTTAAAAAAAAAATAACCTATTTTGAAGAGTACATTCAACCAGTTTAGGCAACCATCATCATGATTGTAAATGAATGATGTGTTTTTTCCCGATCTTTGTATTTTCGATTATGTTCTATTGCTATTACAAGACCGTCACCGTTTTTATTCTTTTGACTACCCATGTTCTCTTCTTTTATTCCTTTGTCTACCTCTTGACGAATTGTGATAGACTGCTTATCAACTGCAGTAATTATATATTTTACCACTTCGCAATTTATTGCAGTATTCAGCTCTGCTTTAGATCTATCACATGACTTTTTTAAGTTCTTGTTGTAATCAATAATTCTACCTGTTTTATCACCATATCACTCTAGTATTAAATGCGGTAGGGAAGGCACTATTTTCTACAATTTATGTTATTATCATCTCGTGTAGGGGTACGGAAACACAACAAACATATATTGCACTATTACGAGAATGTTCCAAAGGAAGAACTTGAATTTTTCCTTTTTTTTTTTTAAAAAAAAAAAAAAAAAAAAAAAAACATGGCCACATTCTAAACACTTGATTTAACTTCCTTTTTTTTTTTTTTAGCGCAAATCAATATGAAATTTGTTAACAACATAAATTATGGCACAAAGCTATATTGTGATAGATTCAATAGTATTCAGAGAGGTGATATAAATATATCATAAGTTTAACACAAAAGCAAATATCTCAGTATTAAGTGATAACTTGTACTTGTTTTAAAGTTTGAATGATCCAAAAGTGTTGTCAAAACTAGTCGTGTTACACAATAACATACAATGTTGATTTCACGATTTTGAACAGGAAAAATGATATCCTGCAATGTTTAGAAAAGATGAAGATGTACAGATTATATCTAATAATAACGCCATCGAGATAAGCATCAGCAATCCCGATAGCATGATTTTATAAGAATTACAGAATGAACAAGGAATACATTAGGTATTTAAATAGGGCAAATATACACATTTTTATTCGGATAATTTTGCAGTACAATATATTGACCTCGTACATTTTACAAGGTCAATTTAGAAAGATTCAAAAAAATAAAAGATGTTTAATTTACAAAAAAGAAAGTTCAATCAAAAACAGAAAATGGTGAGTCGGTATATGAAGTATCTATTTTTTTTCAGTTAACCATGGGAATGACAAAATTTGAAATGAATCTGAAATCAATCATACATTTGAAAGAACCGAAGAAACAATGCCTATGGCTGAACAAAAGTTCCTTTTATCGATGAATGTAATGTTGGCTTCTTGATAACGCCCAGACATATTTTCTGGATGTTCCTCTACCGTTTGAAGTAGCCGACATCAGAGACGGTGTGCACGCAACAAAGGTGGATTTTTCAGAGCACGACAAAGAACAGTATTTAAGGCACCTTTACAACCATCCTGAATGTCCAGTAGTTAGAACATATATTAATTAATTTTAGGAACAGAATAATGGAACAAAACTTAAATAAAATCCGTTGAATTGAAAGAATTTGAACAAAAGAGATGTATGTAAGTGATATGAATGACTAGCGGCTGGAAGACATTGTGGACATGCATACATATGAAAAATACAACGATGGATAGAAATACATTTTGACAGTGAAAGATGTCTTTTCAAAATATGTTTGGGCTTGGAAAGTAAAAACTAGACAGTGAGATAACACACATAACGTTTTTTGATATTAAAAAGAATAGAGTTTTTTTTTGGATGGAAGATGGTTTGCAGCAAAATGTTCAGGATTTATTGGGAAAGTAAAACACTGAGTACTTTTCAACTTACTCAGACAAAGGATATTATATGTAGTGGAAAGGCTGAACAGTACTAGCATTAAAAACAGAATAATAATTGGCTAAATTGTTTAACCCCTTTTAACTTTTATCAACAAAAGTTTCGCGTGGAGTAGGAGAGACATGAGGTAGGGCAGGATGATGAAACTGAACACCATCAGTTGCAGAAACGTTTACCAAAATTATTATATACAGAGCAACTGCTGCTATTGTCATTGCTATAACTGTAGCTACAGAAGCAATTGTTAAACCCTTTCCTTTCAAGAATAGTTGTAATCTTTATCTGAGAGGGAGTTTACGTCTTATCATTTATTTATTTTTGCCACGTTGAAATTGCAAACATTTTACATTATTGTGCATTATTTTTAATTAATACCGACCTCATGATTTTAACTTTCTCTAGCCCATTGTATATATATATATATATATATATATATATATATATATATATATATATATATATATATATATATATATTACAATCGTTTGTTTCGTTCTTAATTCCTTCTTCATGTCTTTTTATTTACTGACACGTTCATTTCTCTTTCTTTTTGTAGTATAAATAACCTTCGAACAATATCTTTTTCTAGTGGGATAAATACAATTTATTCTTCGTCAGCCAGGGCTTATAGTCACTGGAAGAAACCTTACTAAAAGCTTCATCAAGTTCGTTAATTAAATCACATAATTTAGTATTCCCTTGCCGTATTACAATAGCTAATTCATTCGTATCACTCTAAATTTATTTCAGAAATTACATACTACTCCAAGTATTTTGTATTGGTTGCCTTTGTTAACCAGTAGGTTCTAGTTGGTATTTAGGTTGCGTTTTGATTTTCAAAGGGTTTGTTGTTTCTTTTGCGTCCCAGAGTATATCTAATCAATCCTAAAAAGAATCCGTTATGGTAGAAGAATGAACAGTTTCTCTATGCACTTAATCCTCGTTTCTATTTTTTTTCTTAAAACTTGATCCTCATGTTTTTCTCGCTGTTATGCTAGGTGGCATAAGTTCTGTTCCGCCATTTTGGATGATTTTAATATAAATTACACTCCTATATCTCCATTTATATTGACCAGAAATGGTTTAGACGAACTTTAAGACCGCACAAAACGTTGGTTAACGTTTTCGGGTAATAAATAACAAGATGTCAAGCGAGACAAAAATAAATATTAGCTCTGTTTACCATGAAGCACATAAGTCTGTTCTCACAGTCATATACAACAAGCTACTTAAAAGGTACACCATCAACAACGAAAACTGAAGAACATGCAAAGCAGATCATTCCATTTTCACTCAGTCTGTTGTCAATCAATGATAACAAATGAACGTTTACCTAACAAAGTTTCTTGCACTGTGCAAGCAGATGTAAGATCAAATATATATTACTTACGTTCTCGCTAAATAAATAAGAAACTTTGGAAGGAAACAAATAAAATATGATCATCACAATTTGCCATGCAAAATAACGTTCTGCTCATACTACCGTCTATTGTTTGAAACAGCTTTTTAAGTTTATAATTGGTCCGCCATTAACCTGGGATATTAAAGAAGTTGTTAAGCTAATATTTCCAGGTCCGTTTATATAGTTCACAATCGTCTACCTGATAGCAAATGGACCTTTGCCTGACAAAATGTTAACTCAATAAATATTGTAGCCTTCATCACAAGAAAATGAGTGAAGGTCCCATCTGAGTCAACAACATCTACAACGAATTAAAGAGACTATAACATAGTTATCAAGGATATTAACACTGCAAAGGTATGAGAAAGACGTACAAATTGGCATTCACAGTTCTGAAACTGATCACAGACAGGTACGTAAACAGTTTCAGCAGGTCTAGGTATTTCAAGAGGTTCGTTGTGTTAATCTGGAATAGCTTGTGTTCCACTACACTTTACCAGATTTAGCATTTCAGTTATACGATTTAGTTCAAGGTTTGAATGATAAGATAATTTGTAAAATGGTTTGGAAAAATGACGAAATTGCATCATCTGCCATCATCAAGTTAAAAACAGTATCGATCACACAATAAGTAAAACGATAAGTAAAAGCGAAATCAACCACGTAGAGTGTATTTTGATCATCAACGAGTACAACACAACAAAGAGATAGCAAACAAAATGAGGACAAAAATGAACATAAAACCAAAATACTGAAGAAAAAAAAAACTAACTCTCTTCTTTAACGGTGCAGCCTTTGCAAAACAAGATAGCTATATTACAATGAATGTTATACCTTCAAACGAAATATATTTCAACAATCGAATTGATAACAGAAATGAAAAACGTTTATTATAGAGAACAGATTTTATTGTTGCCTACTTTAATATATTTTTTCGATGACCTCAAACACAATATCATTTACTACAACAATGACAAGAATGAGACAAGGATTATTTTAATTCCTTCACTGTCAAAAAGGAATAACTGCAAATGATCAGAATGAAAAAAAGTGTGGATGTTGAATGGTTGGAGCACAAATTAAAAGTTCGAATAACTCTGAGAAACAATTACACAGTGTACACCACAAACTGCAATTCAAAGGACAAGCTTCACATTTGCCTAAAATCGGCCCTACGTCAGATTTTATTGATATTGTTCAGAAATTATCTACTATATGTGTGCTTGATAGAACATTTTTTTTCCGGCATGGGTATTAGTTTTTACTGTGTTTTTAATACAAAATGATGATGACGTCATATACACCGAAAAACATCAAACGACGTGCATCAACGTTCCATATATACAAGTGTCGCATTATGTTCGTGTACTACAATGTATACATAGACATGCAAGAGGAAGAAGTTCATATTCTATTTTCCGTTTATTTTTATCAAACATAATATGTTTCTTATTAGTTACATTATTCTAGAAGTTTCTTCAAAATGGCGAACATTTTATTATTCATTATAAGGCTTTTTACACATGACGCCAACAGTACTCAGTTGTATCGTTTGAAATTATTTTCTTGGTGAAATTATTTAATTGATACCAAAGATATATCTAAGTAATGTATTTAGTTTTGCGATATTTAGATTACTTAAACATCGAATATCGAAGTTACTATTGACTGTCCTGGAAACCCATACACATACAAATTCCTAGATTCCATTCACGTTTAAAACCTCAAACAGTCAGTTAATCAACCCAACCGTAAACATGGTCACATCTTAGACTGGATTCTTCGTAGACCTGATGATAATATTCTACGGTCTTGATTGGTGTCACACGAACTTGCATCAGATAACCTCTGTGTCATATGCCATCTTGACGTATTAGTACCTAATCCTCCATCTTTGTTTGCTACGAAGAGAACCTTCGTATGATTAATAGAACCCAACTAATGCATGACATCCAAGCAAACCTAACAACTTTGTTTCCTCCTACAACAGAACAACTTAATAAGTGCTTGAGTTCATTTCTTGACAAATATGCCCCAGCAACCAAGTGCAGAGTATACATTCAGAAGTGTTCTCCATGGTATAGTAGTGTTAGGGACCAAAGAACCCCATAAGGCTGAGGGGCTTTGACTTTCATCTGGACTTACTATTCATAAGCAAATCTATGAAGCCGCTAAGAAGAATGTCACAAACATAGTTCATTCAGAGAAATCAACCTATTTCAATACTAAGATCACTGAGAGCTCCAGCTGCAAAGAGCTCTTCGATATTACTAACAAGCTAATGTAAAGGAACAAATGTACACCACTTCCAACAACCTTCTCCCTGGTCAAACTTCCGAACCTGTTTGCAAATTTCTTCCGTGACAAAGTGCAAACCATTAGTGATCAGTTTAACAACACAATTTCAATCGACACATCGTCACCACATAGTTGTGATACAGAATTTCAAAGGCAACCTTTAACAGCATTTGAGCCTGTCTCTACAGATTTCTTACGTACATTCCTGATGGAGAGTGTCCCAAAGTGAACTTGACCCAATTCCGACATCACTGCTGCTCGAGTGTTTAGATTAGATATTGCCTTCACTAACCGATGTTGTTAATACCTCTCTCCCATCTGGGGAATTCCCATCATTTTTCAAAACTGCCATTGTAAAGCCTATGTTGAAGAAACCAACGCTTGACACTAACGATTAAAAAAAATCTACCGCCCTGTTTTAAACCTCCCATTAATGTCCAAAATCTTATAAAAAATTGTTCTCTCCCAACTGGTATCTCATCTGAGTTTAAATAGTCTTTTTTTTAGCAATTTACAGTCTGCATATCGCCCTCTTCGCAATACCGAATCTACCCTTCTGAAAGTAGCTAACGACCTGCTCTCTGCTTGGATAGTGGAAAGATTACAGCCGTCACCCTCCTTGACTTGTCTGCAGCATGTGACACAATACACCGTGATATATTACTTCACCGTCTCCAGTATGTATGTGGAATTCGCGATACAGCCTTACTATGGTTCAAGTCATATTTAGTCGACAGGACACAAATTGTGTCGGTAAAAGAAAAACATTCCAGCCCAGTTGATCTATGTTTTGGTGTTCCACAGGGGTCTGTTCTTGGACCCGTTCTCGTCATTCTATACACTCAGCCCCTCTCAAGATTCATAGATCGTCCTCCAGTGACTCGCCAATTGTACGCTGATGACACCCAAATCTATCCACCCAACTGAAGTTCATGCTACCATCCAAAGCGTAGAGAGGTGCATTTCCGATGTGAAGTCATGGATGACATGTAACAAGCCGCAGATGAATGATGATAAAACTGAAGCCATTCGGATCAGCACATAAATACTTTCTCATTCCTATCCTTTACCTCAAACAATAAGTATCAGCAACACCAGCATTAAATTCACATAATCAGTACAAAACCTAGGTGTCACTCTCGACAGTACTCTCTCTTTACACCAACATTGTCATGAACATATGCAAGGCTGCATATCTGGAGCTGAGACGTATCAGCTCCATTCGCTATTTTCTTTCAGTTGATGCCACAAAAACACTTGTATGTTCCTTAGTACTCTCTAGACTGGACTATTGTAATTCACTTTTATCTGATTCGTCTCAGTAACCCTTAATGAAACTTGAAAAAGTTCAAAACACAGCTGCTCGGATCATCCTTAGAGTACCAAGAACCGAGCACTCCTCCCCCCTCTGATATGTACCTCCACTGGTTAACTGTTCGCTCCAGAATAAAACACAAAATCTGTTCTCTATGCTACATTTCGTTGACTGCCTCCAGTCCGAAATACCTATCGGACCTCACCCACGTGTACACCCCTTCTAGATACTTAAGCTCCTCTTCCGACACTCGTATTCTCATTATTCCAACTATCAAAACGAAGTCATACTCACAAAGTTCTTTTGCGTACCAGGGCCCAGCTACCTGGAGCGAATTTCCTGTTGAATTTATACAAAATGACACTCTATAAATTTACGTTTAACAATTCTCCTTTAAAGCGCAAAACAGGAGGGGTGCAAATATGAAAGCAGCCTCTCGTGGTGTATTACATTTTTAATTGATCATGTTTGAACTAAAAATATTTGGAGACAACATAAACATTGAACTTATTGACTAACATGTAGTTGTTTTAATTGGCAGACATGCACAACAGACGGATAAAAATATAATGAACTGGCAGACGGAAAAAAGAAATGAATCGACATGGAGGGAAACGTGCAAATTGGATATTGATCAATGGCTGTAAATACGAACGGATGGACTCACGAAGACACATGAACAGACAAAGGGACGGATCGGCAAACAGCAAACGGACAAAAAGGCATTTTATTGACGAACCGATGAATGACTTACCTGTTAGACAGACACAATTATAGACCAATACAAAGATGGATGTACAGACAGAGTGATGGCCAAATAAACGGACATACTGATGGTCGGATTGAACCTACTTTGTATCTTGCAACGAATTACATCACTCTTCTCTTGATTCAACTGAATATCATAATCACCCCCGTCAGTGAAGTGGTCCTGCGTATAACTTGTACAAAGTTTTCCATGATACATGCCGCAAGTTATGTTTCTGATATCATCTTTACTGAGAAGAGGAAAGTCCTCCGCAGCCTTTTCTGCGTCAACGGTTTTCCATAAATCAGACCTTTTATTCCAATTTTCACTTTTAACCTCCTCTTAAAGCAAATTCTGCTGCCGAGAAAGATGGATCATTTTCTCAGGTAACACGGCATCTTCTTCTGAAGAGCGATGACTCAGAACACGCATGTATTTGTTACAGACTGCAAAGGCTATTTTTATAAAATCCCGAATAAATGGAACTTGTGAAGTCGGAAGAACTCGTACGAAATACTTCGAATTCTTGATCCACCCGTTTGCTGATTCAACAACCCATCGCACCTGAATCACTAATCGGCTTGTATTGGCATCTTCTGTAGACATTTGTTTTTGCCCCCCTCAAAAAATGATGGCATTTCAGTTTTAATGCCAAGGTCATGCAACAATTGGAGAGAATCTCTCAATCTCCTGTCTACTACGAAAACATCGCCCTCCTCAACCCAGCTTTTAATGCCCTCGACATTCGTTTTAAGTAAGTGATTCAAGATAGATGCGTTATTATTTTTTGTGTCTGCCAGGTATAGACCTAAAACCGTCACAAAGTATCCAGTAGTTGTGACAATGATCATGGGCTTTACCATTGTTTGACCTTTGTGAACACTGTATCAACGCCTTTAAAACTAGGAGTTGTTGCTATTTTGGATATAAATCCATGTCCAATCAATTACTAGTATAGTAGGAGGATTTTCTGGATTTCCAAAGAGATAATCAGCAAGAGACTGTGTATGTTTTAAATAACTTCAAGTCGTGTTGTTTTGAACATCCATGTGTAGAGGGACAAATGGTTCAGTGAGGACCTTCCTTACTGAAGTAACTGCACACCGAACACTTGATTTAGAAATGTTGAAGATGGTGGAAACAATTTTGTTGGACATCCCTGATTTAAGCTTGAACAAAAATATCGCTACAGAGCTTCTCGCAATTCTTCAAACTCGGTACAAAAGTACACAAGTCGCTGAAGTTTGCCTTGGTAAATCCAGTCAAGATAACATAGTCAGAATCATCGAGAACATCCAGGTTGTCAAAGTCTAATCTTTCACTTCTCAGAGCTGCATCTCTCAAATTTTGTAACACATTTCGAAATAGTGGCTCTATTTGTATTCACAGTTTTGCAAGACATTAAAATGCTGCCTGAGTCATCGTCTTTAAAACCATTTTTATTCAAGTGATCAAGACAACATCTGGCCCCCGCTGGAATTAAATGTTCTTGTGGAGGAACAGTCTTAATCTGGCATTAGTTGGAACAACAACTAGTTTTGGTCCTGGCTTTTTGCAGACGCAACAGTAAGCATGACTACCGGAGGTCGTTGGTATCGAAATCTCACAGATGGCGGACTTGCACTCAATTTGGTGCGTTTTGGACTTGCTGATAGATACTCACTCTCTAACCTTTTCTTGATATCAGTTCTGGTGCTAGCAGAGTCTTTATTCTTTAAGGTTGACTTTGTTTCTGCTTGACAACATACTTTTCTACATTTGTTGCTCAAAAGATCATCATCCAAGTCTTCTATCATGAAATTCTTTCGTAAATGTTTTTTAATTTATTTTTCTTCTGTCACGTTTTTTGCTCAATTTGAGCAAAGAACACACGGGGATCTCTTTCAAGTAGGCATGCTCCCTCCATAAAAACAAATTTTAAAGAAAAGATTTTTTGTCACTTCCTTAAAGTACAGTGTCCTGCTATCCTACTTTGTTTGTGGGCAATAGGAGAAACCTAAGGATGCCCAGCAAATGAATTTTTGAAAAGTCGATTTATGCACACATTATATCAGAAAGACAGTACCAGGGTTCTAGAAAGTAATATTTTTAAGTGCATCAACATTTAATTGATTCTCTTATTTAAATGTCCATTCCTCCTTCTCCGGCCTCCCTCCCCCCGCTCGAAGGCATCTCGCGTTAAAACTGGACTAGTTTTGCATTTTCGACGTAGTGGTAAATTGTACTCTTTTTTCAAGCAATCAATACCACAAGCAGAAAATACTTCGTCTTAATCTATATCATCATTGTTTAGGTTACACAGCTGCGCAGGATAAATATTGTATTCATATTTTATATTATAGATGTTCGAGGTATTGCATTCATAAGTTTAGAAAAGTAGCTAAGTGTAGCAATGTTTATCTGTTTGACATATTATTTTAACCCAACAGCTGCGCCAGTGGAGGCGCGAGCAGGGTCGGGGGGAGGCAAAAGCCCCTGGGCGCCGGGCAAGGAGGGGGGCCGCCGTCGGGGCTTTTTTTCTGCAGCTGTAACCAGGGCGCGTAATAGATTGGGGGGGGGGGCGGGAGTTTGGAGGTTGGCAACTGACATAAAACCTGTTCTCTGTAGCAAAGTAGGGGCGCCACTAAAGAACATTGCCCCTGAGCGCCTCGATAGGGGCGCCACTAAAGAACATTGCCCCCTGGCGCCTCGAACCCTCGCGCCGCCACTGGGCGGCTCAGGCGGGAAGGGAGTGGGAGTGGGCGAGAGAGAGAATTTGTATTTGGAGTATTAGAAAGTCATATTTTACACATACTACTTTCTTTACATGCGCTATACATATACAATATACAGGTGTATGTATATTTTGGATTTTCGTCAATTAATAAAAGAAATGTAACGTGGTGGTGTTTCGATCCTGGTACGCCACTTTGCCAAACGCTAATCGTTACCCTTATACCACCGGATCGGTTAGTAACATTGTTTGTTATATGTATATTTGTGAAATATATGCTTAAAAACAAACCATCCTATTTTTTATTATTAATTTTTTTTTTTTTGCAAGTGTATAAAGAATAATGTATTCAATTCAGATTATATTAATATAGAGTGGCTTACTACATGTTTTACTCCACTGTATCCTAAAAGTCATCTATTCAATGTGATTCAATCAATTATATAGCATTCATCTCTCGCGATAGATTGCTCTCTTCACAGTACAGCTCTGTTGCACCGTCTTTAAATTCTCTACAAGAATCTAGCAATTTATTTGCATGAAGTTGACATTCACAATTTTGAATCATTTTGAGAAGTACAAAAAATAATCTGCAAGGATTACTTAATGTATATCTCACATCTTCACACCAGCAGCTAGATACTAGGTATACTCTGACTACAGGAGCAGATGACAAAACTTATATTCGATGGATTTCCGTGGTTAAATGCGAGTTTCAAGTAGGGAATGGAAATACTTAAGCCCGAATATTTATTTATTGATTTCATAGAATTGATCCATTCACACAAATTGATTACAATTACTCTCAAAAGTTTTCTCTAAATTTCCCTGGAGGTGGTGATATGGATGAAAATCGCGTAAAACAAGTAAGGTATTAATATTTCTTAATATGGACATGATTAAATATTCATATTTTATTTGAATTTTTTCCAATTTTGTTTTGGAAATTTAAACATTTCTGTTATTTGTGTGATCCTAGGATGATCATATGAATAGCATAACTGAACAATTATCTTAATTTTTACCATCGAGACCATTTACGGCGCAACTTAATTCTTTCACATTATGTCATGATTAAAGTTTACTACCACTTGACAAAATATCACGGTGGGCGATGCGTGCGTTCAATGTTAAATCCCATCCAAAAGGGAACATTTCTTGCTACAATTGTGTTTTTCAGTGTTCTACTACCATTTCATCACGTGACGTCACGACTTCGGCAGGTGCCAATGACTTCATAAGGGTACCAATTTGAACTCTTATCGGTATTGTAACATTTTATGATAGAGATAAGTCTATCTATGGAGCAAAAAAAATGCCTGATTTTAGGGCCGTTTAGTGGGTAAAGTGAACCTAGTCCATTTCTAGGATTCAATAGCCAGAGAAGTATAAAAGCACCTTCTGAATCAGATATTGTTTGCGTGTTTTTGAAATCAAAAAAGGGATATATTTCCCTTTACCAAATTAATAATGCCAACAATTATTCTAATGGCTACTGTTCGTGTTGGTATAGTCTTTAACCGTTACAAATATTTTTGACGGAGATCTTTTTTCATTCAATATTAATATCTATTACACTATCAGCATAATAGATGAAAATGGAAAAGTGAAAAAGTTTGCTGTTATGCCTATTACATATTATGATTTCGATGTAAAGTAAATGAAATCGATCTAGTATAGAATGAGTACAACGATATATCTTAGAGGTCCTAGTGTAGAATGAGTACAACGATATATCTTAGAGGTCCTAGTGTAGAATGAGTATACCGACATATCTTACAGGTCCTAGTGTAGAATGAGAACAACGATATAACTTACAGGTCCTAGTGTAGAATGAGTACAACGATATATCTTACAGATCCTAGTGTAGAATGAGTACAACGATATATCTTACAGGTCCTAGTGTAGAATGAGTACAACGATATATCTTACAGGTCCTAGTGTATAATGAGTATAATGACATATCTTACAGGTCCTAATCTAGAATGAGTACAACGATATATCTTACAGGTCCTAGTGTAGAATGAGTATAATGACATATCTTACAGGTCCTAGTGAAGAATGGATATAATGATATATCTTAGAGGTCCTAGTGTAGAATGAGAACAACGATATATCTTAGTCCTATTGAAGAATGAGTTCTATATATCTTCAGGTCCTAGTGTAGAATGAGTATAATGACATATCTTACAGGTCCTAGTGTAGAATGAGTATAATGATATATCTATGAGGTCCTAGTGTAGAATGAGAACAACGATATATCTTAGTCCAGGTGTAGAATGAGTATAAGGACATATCTTACAGGTCCTAGTGTAGAATGAATGCAACGATATATCTTAGAGGACCTAGTGTAGAATAAGTACAACGATATATCTTACAGGTCCTATTGTAGAATGAGTATAATGATATATCTTACAGGTCATAGTGTAGAATGAGTACAACGACATATCTTACAGGTCCTAGTGTAGAATGAGTACAACGATATATCTTAGAGTTCCTAGTGTAGAATGAGTATAATGACATATCTTAGAGGTCCTAGTGTAGAATGAGTACAACGATATATCTTACAGGTCCTGGTGTAGAATGAGTACAACGATATATCTTACAGATCCTAGTGTAGAATGAGTACAACGATATATCTTAAAGGTCCTAGTGTAGAATGAGAACAACGATATATCTTAGAGATCCTAGTGTAGAATGAGTATAATGACATATCTTACAGGTCCTAGTGTAGAATGAGTACAACGATACATCTTAGAGATCCTAGTGTAGAATGAGTATAATGACATATCTTAGAGGTCCTAGTGTAGAATGAGTACAACGATATATCTTAGAGATCCTAGTGTAGAATGAGTATAATGACATATGTTACAGGTCCTTGTGTAGAATGAATATAATGATATATCTTAGAGGTCCTAGTGTAGAATGAGTACAACGATATATCTTACAAGTCCTAGTGTAGAATGAGTATAATGACATATCTTACAGGTCCTAGTGTAGAATGAGTATAATGACGTATCTTAGAGGTCCTAGTGTAGAATGAGTATAACGATATATCTTAGAGGTCCTTGTGTAGAATGAGTATAATGACATATCTTACAGGTCCTAGTGTAGAATGAGTATAATGACATATCTTACAGGTCCTAGTGTAGAATGAGTACAACGATATATCTTAGAGATCCTAGTGTAGAATGAGTATAACGATATATCTTACAGGTGCTAGTGTAGAATGAGTATAATGACATATCTTACAGGTCCTAGTGTAGAATGAGTACAACGATATATCTTACAGGTCCTAGTGTAGAATGAGTATAACGATATATCTTACAGGTCCTAGTGTAGAATGAGTATAATGATATATCGTACAGGTCCTAGTGTAGAATGAGTACAACGATATATCTTAGATGTCCTAGTGTAGAATGAGTATAATGACATATCTTACAGGTCCTAGTGTAGAATGATTATAATGATATATCTTACAGGTCCTAGTGTAGAATGAGTATAATGACATATCTTACAGGTCCTAGTGTAGAATGAGAACAACGATATATCTTAGATGTCCTAGTGTAGAATGAGTATAATGGCATATCTTAGAGGTCCTCGTGTAGAATGAGTATAATGACATATCTTAGAGGTCAAAGTGTAGAATGAGTACAACGATATATCTTAGAGATCCTAGTGTAGAATTAGTACAACAACATATCTTACAGGTCCTAGTGTAGAATGAGAACAACGATATATCTTAGATGTCCTAGTGTAGAATGATTATAATGATATATCTTAGAGGTCCTAGAGTAGAATGAGTACAACGATATATAATAATAATAATAATAATAATAATGAGGACTTTGTATAGCGCCTAATCTTTAGAAGCTCTAAGCGCTTTACAACATTATATAACACCTAAACAAACATATATAATGATATGATTACGAAAAGAAAGAAAAAACAAACACCATGAAATTAGAAAACAAAAAGATGCTGAAAATAGTTAAGGTAAGAAAACATTCAGTCTTTAGGTCTATTCTTGCAGTCGAAAAAGGTGAGTTTTAAGAACACTCTTGAATGAGATCACTGTGTCTTTGTGTCTAAGTTCAGTTGGCAATTCGTTCCACGTTGCTGGGCCCTGGTATGCAAAAGAACGTTGTCCGTATGACTTCATTTTGGTATGGCGAATAATGAGAATACGGGTGTCGGAAGAGGAGCGTAAGTATCTTGCTGGTGTGTACACATGGGTGATGTGAGATAGGTATGTTGGACTGGTGCCAGTCAGTGAAACGTAGCACAGAGAACACATTTTGTGTTTGATTCTGGATCGAATGGGTAGCCAGTGTAGGATAGAGAGCAGGGGAGAGGTGTGCTCTGTTCGTGGTACTCTAAGAATGATCCGAGCAGCTGTGTTTTGAACTTTTTGAAGTTTCTGGAGTAGATACTGAGATGAACCAGATAGAATTGAGTTACAACAGTCCAGTCTTGAAAGTACTAAGGAACACACAAGTGTTTTAGTGGCATCAACTGAAAGATAATTGCGAATGGAACTGATCCGTCTCAGTACAAGGTATGCAGCCTTGCATATGTTCATGACATGTTGATGCAATGAGAGTGTACTGTCTAGAGTAACACCTAGGTTACGTACTGACTGTGTGAATTTAATATTGGTGTTGCTGATATTTATTGTTTGAGGTAAAGGATGTGAATGAGAAAATCTTTGTGTGGTAATCAGAATGGCTACAGGTTCTAGTGTAGAATGAGAACAACGATAGATCTCAGAGGTTCTAGTCAGTTTTTACGTCTAAATACCTTTTTACAGAAAGAGATAAAAACAAAAAACAAACAAACAAGCAAACAAAACAAAAAAAAAAAAAAAAAAAAAAAAAAAAACAACAACAACAAAAAATTGCTGTATTAGAAACTGACGAAAATATCAGCCATAATAGCATTACCAATTTAGCCAATCCAGAAACAAAATCTGGTGTGGCTAATGAACGTTTTGTGCACAAAATGAGTTGATAATCAAATAGGTAAGACTTTGGAGAACAACAGTTTGAAAATTATCACGAGGAGGATCGAGCAAGTTGTCAATAAATTTAAACCCATTGAACAGAGTGGTACTGAAGGAGCTAACAAAATCTCAGAGCTACTAAAATTGATGATAACAGAGAAAATGCTTATATGCACAGAAATTGTTCCAACAGATTCAGTATTATATCACTGTCTTGCAAACAGCATGAAAAAAGAGTAGATAATGCCTAAAATCCGACATTATTTCCAACCTATCTAAAACTAAAAGGATAAACACCATGACAGAGAGAGTCATATGAAGAAAATTTAAAATTATATGGAAAACTATGGGACTTTGCAATCCTAACTTAAACAGTTTCAAAGAGATATGAATATATGAATAACGAAACACAACTGAACGATCAAGAAATTAGGAAGAATGCTTTTAGCACACAAATGAATGACCTCATTAGAATGATTTTAGGACACAAATTAATGACCTGATTAGAATGATTTTAGCACACAAGTTAATGACCTCAACAGCAAAATAGCAACTAATACTAACGCATCGTCAGAGTCAGAAAAGGAATGATTTAATAGAGATAACCAAACAGATAAAGGATGTCAACAACAAAATGAATGTGAATGAAAGCATATTTGGGTAATGACATTAAAACGATAAAAGATGTCACATTCCTTTAATTTCACGGCCTGTTACATGCTACGTTTGAATAATCTAAATATAGACACAAAGGTATATGTTCATCGAAAAAGTCAATAACATCGGTGTGGCACAAGGTTGTGTTCACGAAATAGACAATAGGATTAAAAGAATGAGAAAAGATGCAATTGATTTGGAGCAAAACCAAAACAAAATTTTGATGCAAAAGATTAAACTATTTGCAATAATGATATTGCTGTACGATTTCGAATTGTATCGAATCAGAAATATCTGGATGGCATTGAATTAAATTACATATCAGTGAGGGAAATACAAATCTGTAAAGCAATACTAACAACATTTACTTTTAGTTTTCTAGTTTATGCTGAAGATACAAAACGTTTATTGAAAATTTTTAAAGCAGAAACTACACCACATACATTGGTTAACATTTATATATCTAACTACGCTCTATTACGTTTTGCTGATTACAAGTTATACACAACAGATGCTTCAGATCAATATGTCATGCAAATAAAACGTCAGGAGTATGTACAATTGTTATCAGCTTAATATATGTTAATATCCAAAATATTCTCCTGAAGAAAATGTTGATTTTTACATTTAATTGTAGGTGAACAAGCTACGTGCTGCTTACTTATTAGTGAATCAAAGAGAATCTGAAGATAGAATTTACAGTATCAAAGAATTACGTAAATACTATCTGGAAGGGAACACTGTTTTAATAATTGTATTGAAAACATATTACCTGATCCGAACGCATGCAAGATAACAACTAACAGCAGTATTAAAATGTGTCACTCATAAATACAATAAATGGCGTGTGCCTTCTGCACAAGTTTGATTGCTTTGTTCATAACAACGAATGGGCACAGCAGCAGTTATGACTGGAGGAACAATAGCTAACAGCTTATCATTTAAATGAAGTGACTTGCTTTTCAACTTATTTGATCCATATGGATCTGATGATTAAAGAATTATACACTACTTATTATTAGAAGAGTGCCAGAGAAGAAATGCAGAATTCAATGAAAACAGATAAAAGACGCTTGACTGTTTGAACCAAAGAGTGAGAGAGCAAGGTTTGGTGACACACTAGTTAAACAACATGGACGATGATTTGTCTCTATGCATTTAGTCTTGGGTTTTATTAAACATAAAATATTTAAACCGTTCTAATGGTAAGGCAAGACTTAAAATTCGAATACAAACTAAACAGAATGATGTTTACCAGCCTTCTGTTAGTCAAGTAAAATACAAATACATATGCATCGCACTTGTAATGGGTATTAGTATGTATGTTGCTCACAAGTTTCCGTGAAAAGCTCTGACTTTTTTATAGTATATAAATAGAATGCCGTCATACGGTAAATACTACAAGCAGGTTCAGGTACCGCAACATTAAACCCGAAAAAGAAGTTTTTAAGATAGCAGTACCAAATCTAACTCAAAATATATTGATTGCGTCGGGTAATCTCTTAGTGTCGTTTCCTCTGAAGGTCAAAACAGATGCTAATAATGCTTTGGTAAATCAATTTGGGTAGAGTGCTTGTTAAACAAATCACCATATCATACGGAAGCAATGATCTTTTTCAAGTTAAATGACTACAACATTTTCATAGTGTTCAGTGATTTGTGGTTACCTACTATGATTAGAACAAACAAGATCGAACAAGGTATGATGAATGAAATATTGCGAAAGCTACAATCAGGAGCTGGTTATGTATAAAATAATGGTACTAATGCAGTACAAATTGAAAAAACCCCACAAAAAATACAAACAGTTCAATGTCTACTGCATCCATATTTTCTTCCTCCGAATTTCATATTTAAGATTATACTTGCAAAAGTAGCTGAAGTGATACCAAAAGGAAGGTACTGAAAAACATTTGCCATCAGTACGATACAATTAGCTCTGAATGAATTGCATAATTCCTTAATGATAAATACATAAATTGAATTTCTTTTCTGTATTGCTACATCTCCACGGAGAGACATAGCAACAAATACAGCTTTACTGAACATCACACTTAAATTTCTCAGAATGAGCTTGAATAGTCATTAGATACTTTGCAAAAAGAGAGGAGAAAATGATGCTGTATAGTTTTGCAGCTCAGCATTAGAAAAGTCTTTGATTTAAAGACTTTTTAGATTACATCGCTGTAATCTATCCAGCTTTTTCAAAGATAAAATGGTGATCGTTTAGACAGCTCACAGTCGTCTACCTGATAGCAAATGGACTTTTGACTGACACAATTGTTACTTAATCAATAGTGTAAACTTCATCGCAAGTTTATAAGTGAAAGTCCATCGGCGAAAACAACATAACAACGTTTACTGAAACGTAAAGCCAAAAAAATTTATTTGATCAATTTTCCATTTCGTTTTTTAAAGTTTTATAAATTATTATCAGGTGTGCTCACGTTCGCACATATTTACTACTCGTTCGGTAATAAAACTATGCCATCACCACAAACAGAATAATCTATTGTAACTTTAAAACCTGAAATCGTATCGTGATGTTTTCATCTGAGACATAGACTTATTCACCTAAAATTAATTTCGAATATTTTTTTAATGACTTGAACAGTGGAAACAGATTGTGTATCATGCTCTCTATTTTGAAACTGAGCACCTAAAAATGCATATCACACAAGACCTGTAACTGTGATCCAATCTCCATATACCTTCTTGTGTCAGACCGCTGCTATCTAGCAAAAAGGAAAAAGTATATCCTATGTTTTCATCATTTATTACCCATAAGGTAATTTCATCAGCCGCAATCTTTTCTGGTATCAACAATACCTGCTTTATAGTTGTAACGGCTATCGTAAGCCATTTACACAGGAGCAAGTGTAGTAATCTCCAAAATACCATATTATTTATTTATTTATTTATTTATTTATTGTTTTCTTTGTTTTTCTGTTTTCTGGTAGTCTAGGAATGTGGCTGTTGTTCATTTTCAAACTAATTATATCCCTTGCTTCCGCTCTTATTTTTATATGTCCATTATTTTTTTTTCAGTAGTTTGCAAAATTTAGATAGAAATCATTCATCATCGTACTGTTGACACACTTGGTATGAAACTAATTATAACTTTACATGGCCCATATTTTACAGGTGCGATAAAGTTAACAGCATGGAGGCGAAAGATGGTTGTTTATGTTGGGATTACACTTTGACTCGAACATGATCTAATTGTTACTTGTATTTTTATATTCCAACGGTACTGAATTTCACTACATCATTGAAGATTCAGGTTTCTAATTGGTCAATCGTTCACTGAGGAAAATCTAGTGTCTTCTAATTTTCAAAAGGCTTTATTTTCTAATTAAAGTGAATGACCATTTCTCTTTGCTATGAAGTATGTTGTACTGTCTTAATAACAGTCTCCAACTCTTCTATGTACATTTGAATACTTTGGCCATTTCCAATATTGCCATTAAGCATGGAACATGCATTTCAGATATTGCCATTAAGCATGGAGCATGCATTTCAGATATTGCCATTAAGCATGGAGCATGCATTTTCCATATTGCCATTAAGCATGGAGCGTGCATTTCCAATATTACCATTAAGCATGGAGCGTGCATTTCCAATATTTCCATTAAGCATGGAGCATGCATTTCCCATATTTTATTTTTGTCAATATGATCAATAAACCTTAAAACATGTTTTTTTTTACTAATATTAAATACACCTATATCTAACATATAATTTTCTTAACTTACTTCCTTACAAATAATTTCCCGATCAACCGCATATCTATCACATGCACATCGTAATCAATATATGTAACACGATTTTTAAATTTATTTCCAAAATAAAATTCCATACATTTACTGTACATTTATGCCAAGGTCAATTGTTCACTCTTAATAGTGTTGTCGTCGCGCTGAGAGAGAGAGAGAGAGAGAGAGAGAGAGAGAGAGAGAGAGAGAGAGAGAGAGAGAGAGAGAGAGTAATTGAAACATTTTCTTTTTTAATTTATTTCCAGGATGCATAAAGTATGTATAATTGGTTTAAAAAGAAAATAACAAGTAACTGTTAAAAACATAATTTTAAGAGGGAACTCCTTTTTATTGACTTACTTAAATTAAATATTACATAATAACAACAAATAAAAGATTATAATTAAATATACAGAATGCATAAAGCACAAAACAATATATCCGATAACGGTAATGGGTCCTCTCATTAATGGAAACTAAAGTTTTTTTGTAAGGCATTTATTTTGCTTCCATCACCATTTCCATGGATTGTAAAAATAGACGACTTGCTCCTATCTTACAATCCCCTTTTTAGTATTTGTGTATTCAGGTCTGTGAAACATTGTAGACAAAAAGTCATAAACTTTACTCATGCAATGTTTTCTTTCGCAAACCACATCAATTTTATGGCAAGTATTTGTTAGGGCTTTCCTTAATTTGCAGAGCAAAGAGATTGCATGCTGTTTGGGGTGGGAATCAAGACTCATTTTGAGACATACGTCTAAATAATTAAGTGTGCAATTTTCTCCGTTTTATTGATTAGCGAGCTGCCTCACTGACCTTTCCTCGATCGTTTGCATCTGGAGCGAGTTTCGTTCAACAAGACTCTCGAGTGACTCCGAAAGACCTATGCACAGCAAGTGCCTGGTAAAGGTCTGCACATTTAATGCTACCAATGGGTGTCGATGATCTTTTATAACACCGTTGCACGGTTTGCAGGATGTTCGTGCCGCAAAAATCGGCTCTGTCTTTACATGTTCTATTTACCGAGTCGAAAATACAAACAAAACTGATAACATTGTGCATGTGTTCGACAAGACGGAACTGGTCTTGTGACCTTTATATCGAATATTCATTAGGCCCTATTCCGCTCGAACAAATAGTTATTGTTATGCATGTTCATGCATGCTGTAATAGACAAGCTTTCTCGTTCTTATCAAGTATACGCAGCCTATACGCCCAACTATTACCTTTCTCTGAAGTGAACTTGACCCTGATGAATCAACGACTTTAAATCATTAAATGTACAAGATTCTGGTAAAAAAAAATTCTTTTTTTTTCTGAGCGTTTTAGTCATTTGCATAGGTCTTTACCAGACTCTCGCTGGGCGAATGTTTCTCTGATGCTAATGTTGTTTACTTCCGCATCTGGCGTCACGGCTCATACATTTTATATTTAATCATCCTTTACTAAGGCATAATTGTTAATGGTTTGAAGTACATCATTACTAAATAAGGGATGCAGTGGCCTATATGAGCCATGACACGATATGTAGAATAGCAAAGTCTTAGGATTAAAGGCGCGAGCAAAGCTGGTCTAGCGATGAAAGAAAAGATTTTGTTAAAAAGATTTTTATTACAAAGACACCTGTCTCAGAAGGAAGTTGGATTCCTACACCCCAACATAACGATATTGTCTTTAGCTCCGTAAAATGAAGGTAAACCTTAGAAATA
Organism: Margaritifera margaritifera; assembly: GCA_029931535.1. NCBI lineage: Eukaryota > Metazoa > Mollusca > Bivalvia > Unionida > Margaritiferidae > Margaritifera > Margaritifera margaritifera. Next base: position 2,076,800 of record JAQPZY010001414.1, on the reverse strand, counting down.
TCCACTACCAAAACTACTTTCGTTACCTATAGAAAACCTCAAATACATTTTAAGTGTACGAGTATCGGTCTTGACATTTCGCACCGAAACAACCAAATAATGAAAAGAGAATGTTGAAACAGAGGAAACTCAATTAATTTCCGAAAGCCACCAGTAAAGCGATGTGCTTTCCATTTAAATTTTATAAATATTAGTATAATACAAGCAAAATATACGTGCATTATTCGCTATTCATAGCTGTAATTTTCACTAGAGAGTTAGACAAGAAATATATCTTCTCACTCGTGAAAAGTATTCATATATCCACAAGAATGGACGTCTTTACCAAACGTTACTACATTATCCATCGAAATTATAAAATCGGAGAACGAAAACGAAAATATACCACAAAAAGCGAACAAGAAGTTAAGTTTAACTCTTGTCAAACTTTTTTCGCCACATAAATGTATGCCCACACATGTTCTATTTAACAAAGTTCGACTATTTATTGACAATCCAAAAAAAAATATTTTTATTTTTTATTTTAAGGCCAGTATCACAAAATGACATGAAATGGACGAGACACCCAGGAAAGTTTTAGAGTATTTACATGAGAATGTGCAAGCCTAAAATCAATTTTGAACTTGAATAAAAAGTCTTTTCTCACGAATGCATATTTACATAGCATCATTAATCACATTCCAAAATTAGTTCATCTTTTTTGGTCAATGTAAAGGAATACTATTTATTTTGGCTACTTCCGACTGAAAGTGCAAGCTGTTCACACAAACCATGCAGTGCATATTGCCGATTTTGTTAATAATAAATCTTTTGAATCAGGAATAAAATTATTGAAACATACTAGCTATTATTACTTATAAAAAAAAAAAAAACCTCAATAAACAGCATTGTAAGTAATGGCGGAATCCAGAGTGAAAGACACTTTACAATAGTTATCAGCTGGCATTTTGCTTGCTCTGTTTCTTCCTGTCTAGACTTGTTTTCTAAGTAAGGTTTAACAGCCCCTGAAAGCAAATTGAAAGATCAAGTCTGATCATCATTTTGATAATCAGTCTAAGGCAAATGACACAGCAATACTGCCTCATTAACAATGGGAAAAGTAAGCTCGCTTCACATTTCCTTACAGTAAACAACTGTCTACAGACCGCTTTTCTTGACTTTTTTGTCCTCACCTGTCTAGCGTAGCTAGCTGCATGACGTTAGATGCTATTACTTTGATGTTTTGTTTTGTTTTTATGTTGGATTTTTTTTTAAAATATTTATTTTTTTCTTCCAGGGAATGGGTTGTCAACTAAATTAATAGAGGATATATTTCTTTTAAGAATACTTTTCTGCTTTTACAAATTAATTGTTTCATTGCTTGATTCTATACGACATGGTTTGCATCCTCTTTATCGAGTTTTGCCCCTGGTCTGCTAGTAAGTCAAAGCGAGTTTTGCCCCTGGTCTTCTGCTAAGTCAAAGCGCAGTTTTATGTGTGAGGTATTTGTTTTCCTACAACTTTCCAGAATTTTGATGTGCACGGCATGTATTTTCTATCTCAGTTTACAAATCTTTTATTTTATACATTTCAACAATAACCTTACATAAATAAACTCTAGAAAATGGAAGTGAACCATATAATACATTCATTAAAAAAGTAACAGCATTACAGTATTGATTTTGGACTTAAGACAAGCTTAGTATTACAAAATATGACGAACAAGAATTGCCAATATGATAGAATCTCAGGTAAATCCATTATGTGTATGTATATGTTTGTGTACAAAATACATATTAACACCGACGTCACATATTTTGTTAATAGAACTTTTTGTCTCCACACATACTGTTTAGACACAGTAACTGAGAGAATTGCCTCGTTTTTATTTCATATTCTGAAATTTATTCTTTCTCAAATTACTTTGCATCCATTATCAAGTATGGGAAATGTTAATACTATGAGACAAAAATATATTTTTAAAATAAAATTTCAGTCTATACTTAAGAGTTTTTGTTTCAGTGAAGAAAAATTCATTCCTTAATTGCAAATTCAATAGCTGCGTCATATTGTTGCTCATAAGTAAACAAAAATACATTTCTACCCATAACCTCATAAGCAACAAATATCCGGACCTGTTTTCTTTATATTGATGCAGCTATTCCAGGGTGCATCCAAACATAATAATTAATTTGAAGGTAAATACATAGGGTATAAGCGCATAGAACCACAACCATATTTTTCGGGGTATTCCGTAATTTTTGTTTTATTTTGGTGGCATTTTCTGTTGTATAATTTATATTAATGCCCAATTGTAACAGTAGAATACAAGAAAAGCTTTCCGCCGATTTGTATATCCTGGAAATTTTCACAAATTGATTCAGACCGGTCTCATCGAAATCAGTCGTAGAAATAGTCCGATCCCTCGTCGGATAAATATAGGTCACCATTCCTCTCGACCAAACGATGTAACTCTCCCACACTCTGACTCGATTTCTTCCTCTGCCTGGGACGTCGTCTACGTTTGCGCATGGCGATGAGAGAATCCACTTCCTGTACTAATCCTTGCAGACCATAATAATCCGCTTCCACCTTCAGAATATCGAGGTCTCTGTAACCTTGAGGAACCACGAGTTTATCACTGCGCAGGTAGTTCAAGACGAATCTGAAATATATACACCGGTATAGTTTTGTACTTTATTTGAATGAAACAAGTTCGCCTCTATGGCATAGGGTGTGAAGCTAATACTGGAGACATTTGGATATCTATCATGCTTCAAGCTTCCATTAGAGTATCGAAATTTTTCTTTTGCTCAGAAGTATCATTTTTATGTAAAACAAATTGTTTAATATGGTTTCCGTTGCAGATCAAAAATCTTAAATCCGTTACTAAACATTTTGAAGAAAAAATACAATAAATATAATCAATAGACAGAGTGTATCCGTTGTAGGCATGAATTAGTGACATAATCTGCTATCAATGTCTCAAATGATTACATTTTTGTAAACAAAATCCAAGAAATAAAGACCTTTGAAAAGTTCTGTTAACGTTGAGTTACTAAAAATAGAACAATAGTCATAAGGTGATATACTTATTGATTTTACATTTATTGAAGTGTTTGCTTGAATTAATAATAGATCTTAACGTTGATGAAAGGATTTGACTACTGTGTATATAATGAAGATAACTAGCAAGTGTTCCCTTGAACGACGCAAACACTGCTGAAAGAGAACTATCTTTTAATTTGTATTTACAACAATGTCTACAAATTTACAACGTAAAGAGTGTTAAAATATGAAACAAGGTCACATGCACGCTCAACCGCCTCCAATCCCACCCCACCTCCCTCCACTTCACACGTATAGAATCAACCAAATCACACCATTTACGAACGACATCAACTACACTCAAAATGCTCTCTTTTTCACTCGTATTTTGCTTCTGCATTAAACACTGATACCATGTTTTTCGCAATGATTCCAAGATTTATAGTTCGATGAAAATATTTAGACACAATACAGGTAATCAGACACTCACCTGAACACGTGCCCGTCCCTGTCAAGGAAGTAAGTGCCCCTCTCATCCCGCGGGCACGCCATATCTCCCGTGAAAATTCTCCATATTAGGCTTCCCTCATACTTTGTAAGGGTAGATCGAGTGGTTGTATAGAGTGTGCCTCCAACGTTGACTTTAAAAACCTTTTCCGCAGAGTAGTGATATTTTGACATGGCTTCCACGTGGGAAGTCAAGAACGATTCAGACTGTTAATACGTATTTTAATCAATACCGTCCTATCATGTGATTATATGTCTCCCTGTTAGTTACCCATAGACTAAGGCCCTGCAACCGAAAGTCTATTAAATATCCTGAGTAGATTAGAACTAGAAATGTGTGCATGGAACATGCATGTCCCACCATTGTGCCTGAAATAACCTAAATACAAACCTTAATCATGGTGTGACAGAGACAAATGGACGGAAAAGGATAACACTATATGACTCTGCCACATTTATATTCTGCCCATTCTTCACTTACTAAAACGGTTAACTTTTTCCTTTAAAGAAATGTTGGAATTATTAATGTGTACTAACAGTTTTAGCTTGGTATGTATTTTTCTTTACACGAGTAAGCGTCTTCATTATGAAATTGTTGAGGTTTTATTGCTGTTAATCAAGCAGCTCAGACAGAAAACAAAAAGGGAAATTTGCTTACAGTAAGATGTCCAAGCCTGAAGGTCTGTTTAAAAACATTTTTTTTTTATTTGGTGATGAAGTATTTCTACTGCAATTTCAGATACAACCGATAACAACACTTTGTCACTAAACTGAAAGAAATCGATATATTATTACTGGAATATTTTACAGCACTGAATCTATTGAAACTCATGTAGACAGCAGCTGGCAACAGGTGTTGTATGAGTAAAATGTATATGATCATCAACATCTTTATTTGTTATGATCTAGAGGTGCTAGTTAGTATAATAATTAAAAATATTACATCACTCACGAAAAGTACCAAGATGCAGTCGGATATATTTTGTGCACTTTGATTACCGTAGAAACTTGGTTTCTCATTTTCTCAAGTCCACATATCCATCATCTTCATATCAAAGTACCCGAATCAATAAATTCTATTGATACGGTCATGTTCTGTCATTTGTTTGTGTGTGTGTGTGTGTGTTTTCTGTTGTTGTTGGGTGTTTCTTTTCTTGTTTTTTTACAATTTTTTTAAATATATGACTTGCTTAAGATTGTAAACCTAAGAAAAAAGATGGAATTCACAGTTAAAGAGATAATTGACATAAGTGCCCATCCAGACACTAATTTGTTTTTAAAAAATGGAAATAAACACATTTTTGAGAGCCTTGGTGAGGAAAGGCTGCAATTATTCACAGAGTTTTCTGACATTTATTGAAATGACGATTATCGCTGATTTTGTTTCTTAGTAAACATCATAGACCCCTAATGGGGCATGGGAGTATAAGAGAAGCTTTTGCCTTACATTGCGTCATTTACGTCACAACTTATGTCATGTGGTAATATTACACATATAAAATATTGTTCTATATTTGATATATGTGTAATATTATCACGTGAGTACTCATTCTGAATATAATTTATGAAAAGGATCGATACGCATTCGTTTTGGAACATATGGGCACAGATAACTAATTAAAATCCCATAGACCGTAATTTTAATGTTTGGCCAAATTGTTTTGCTTTTGCAGTAAGACCAGCAAATCGCGTTTATATCCTATGAACAATCCATCCAAGAGGTAACTTTTGAAATGATTAAAATGATATGTTGGCCAGCTCGTTTTTTGAGAAAAATTCCCTTCAAAGTGCCCACTATAAAAATCCGACCTGATGAGATCTTCTAGTTTACATCAAGGTCTACCTGTGCGGCGACAACGATACAATGAAAATGTTTTAGGTTCAAGTCTACTATTGCGTACAATTTACAAATACATAGGCTTCTTCTGAAAAATTACAGTAATTTTCCCGATAATTACTTTCAGCCGATCAACGACCTCCATTCTTTAAATACGATATTTAATATACCACCACACATAGTCTGGTTCTGTAGTTCATAAAATAATTAGTTGCCTGTGACCTAAAATCAAATTTACTTTCATAATAATTACTCATACTAAACAGTGCATTTACTTGAAACCTCGTGGAGTTATTTCTCAATTACCGTTTTGAAAATATCCAGTAATTTATTTCAATTCGGGAGCACACTGTAATGATAAAATTGATAAGATTTTCAATAAAACATAAATAAAAGTTTCCCTCTGAAATTTCTTGATATGTCCAAAAAGAGGTCTTTAGATATATATGTGGATCGGTAGTGTACATCCGAAGCTTAATCAATTTCGGCACATATTGCAACGCTTCTGTGACGAAGAGAGGTAATCCAGGACTATTTACATAGGTACCAAAACGATATAAAATATTTCAAATAGTAGTGCAATTAGAAAGTTTTTTAGACCGGGCTTACCGATTTGGGTCAACGCCTTCTATACCCCATGACTTTGCCCCCGCGGCATACGCGAGTGAATAACCGAGGCTACCACTCGGGTCGAAGTGGCTCGCGGTGATTACCTGAGAGCGCCTCGCGTGAGAAAATCCCTGCAGCGCCTCTGGCTGGAAGCTTGTGCTGTTATCGATCAAGTCTGCCTTCAGCACCACTGGCATACGTTGGGTTCCTGCTCTAGGGAAACAGAGTAATCCAAAAAATTTCTGGTTCTGCGTGCCTGATTCTCAAAGAAGAATTGAAGAATTTTTGGATGAAATCTCTAGCAGCCAAACTTAATCATGTATCATGTGAAAACGAATTAAATGTTTGTTTGGTGAACAAGCCAATTAATGATTACTGATTCAGTTTCACATCAGCGCAAGGGGTGGGGTGCATTACGTGATTTCGACAGCGCTGTTAAGTTCAAGTACAAGTTCTTTTCACTTATATGTTAAGAGCCTGCGTGGCCTAATCAGTTAACCGGGCATACTCTTAATGAACCATTTCCAGGTTCAAATCACGCTCGCGGAAAAATATTGTTCTTTATAATTGAGGAAACGTCCAGCTCATGAAAATCAACTCTGGCGATGTACCGTCGTTATCAATTACACTATCTACCAGCACGCATAATTCTTTGAGAGGTAGTCCGGTCTGAAACAACCTCTGAGCCTCTTGAATGTAGTTTGCACCCTAGGGGCTCATCTTGGATTGCATTCACACCGCTGTAATTGACACTGAGTAGTAACAAGTCGGTTGACTGTAACAAATTAGTGTGCAACAACTTAAGACAGCAGCGTGCCTATAAATCGCAAAGAAATACTATCTACAATACCAACCCGAGCGGCGACAGTTTCCTATTTTGTGTGAATATTATATTAAATAATCAGTAAATAATATATAATGATACCGAAACATCACCGTTTGACACGCACATTCTCGTGAAAGATTTCGTGTCCGTGGCCAGTGCAGGAATTAAATAGCCTGACAATTGGTGCGTTTGTGCAGACACAGAAAAAATTTAATTGTTGTTCAGCCTGAATGCATCATATCGGTTTGTTACAGATGCCCAAAATATGCTCTATGATTTTTCAAACATGTATCTGGAGCACATTGAAAAATTAACCGGGTTAGTGATCGGGTTATAAAGTGCACGGCGAAAACAACAAGAAGCGTGAAAAGTCATTATATGATATCGTGCCAGAAAACTTTAATTCAATGACGTCAACGGAGTCGCCAATACGAGTGATCGTTGACGACCTTGAAGACAGTGAAACACCCAGTGAAGGCAGTAAAATATTCAACGAAGACAGCGGAGACGACAAAGACATGAACAACAGCAATAGCAGCAAAGATTGATAATGGCAAATCAATTAGATAATACCTTTGACCTATAATATATGAATGGCATCCACACCCGAGTTTCATGAGGTATTTGAATGGATTACAACGAAGCAGAAACGGAGCAGCGCAGACAATGGGTGAAATTCTCAGAAGCCATTTCCAAGTCCGATGAAGCAAAAATCATAACTGAGATATACAAGCATTCCAGCACGTTTGCTGCTGCTAGATACTAACATAGAAAGTGTGGCCCTGATCGAGTTGGTGTAGTACTCGGTGCTTGGAGCTCATTTGGGTCGAGACCGATTTGAGAGAAATTCTATCCAGGCTTGCAAGCGAATTTTACAACGATTTTGGAGAGAACAAGCCTGTTTATGTGTAAATGCCTGATTTGCAAATTCAAAATATAACACAAACATATTTTACGTCACTTGATAGACTCCGTGAAATTCCAACCTATGCTCTGAATTATCTCCCATTGGTTCAGGTACCACCGTATGTACATGAGGAGATAAAACGAAGGCGACTATAAAAAAAATAACAGGAATCCTGTTAAATAATCTCGTGTATATATAACAAGTCTGATGGCACAGGGGGGCAGTCGATGTAAATGTGTTTGTCTTGGAAAGCGTAAACTCTGCGGACGAATATGCCATTACGAATATTGTAAATCTCACTTGCTCGCGTTACGTGTTTGTATCCGCGCTCGACCGTGCCTCAAATGCTGTTTCGGAGTTAAGTCGCATAATCAGCTATGTAGACCATGCTGATCGATACACGAGTATTATCGCGCGCGCCGGCAAGACCCGCCAACGCGAATGTTTTCGCTGTTGAGGGAAAAACCAACAATGCTGATGACTCCGTTGAAAAAGACACAGAAGTCAATGAAATAATATAAAGGATCAAAGCAATTGATGTTTTTAATACTGATAAAGTAACAAAAATAATTTTACAAAAACTTCATTGCCGAATAAACAATAAGATAAACGATTATTATTATAAGTATGCCGACGCTCAATCAGTTGTAGCAATGTGCGCGAGACCGTGGAACAAGGATACCAAGAGGTGCAAGAAAAGCAGATATGCTTCCAATATTGGGACTCCCTCCAGATGAGCGACGGCCGGTTGGTTGTGAAGCAACTTCCCCCAGATGAACCACAGCTGGTGGTGAGGCAGACTGTGATTCGGCTCAGGCAATTCACGCAAAACCGTGGAATAAGGATACCGAGAGGCACTATAAAAGTTGATTTACTTGTGTTATTAGGACTTCCTCCAGAGGAGCCGCGCCCAACCGTGAAACAGCTTGGTGTAACGGCAGCGCAGCTGCATATCCAAATTCCTCCACAAGCCACGTGGGTCGAAATCGCACGTGTGGTCTCTGATGATCAAAATCGTCATCTTATTGCAGCCACTATCGCTGCTGAGGCTATCGAGTATGTTTGTCAACGAGTTCAACTCCCCATCTTTAAGTTATACGAGCGCTGGTGATTTAGAAGATTATCATGCTATCATCCTACATGCGTATAAACCAGGGAAAGACACTATGAAACTTCCCTCGAATATACGTCCGGGAACTATATCAACACTGCAACACGCGGGCACATCCGGAGGTTAAGGTGTATATTATTTTCAATGTGTACTTGATTATGCCGCTTAACCCCACAGAAAGACTCAATTCACTAAACAATGATGTGTTAAAAATCGCAAATATCTTGGTGATTCGAACGCCGGGACGCCACTGAGTCTGATGCCTTTATAATCTCGAACCGTGAAGACACTGAGGCTATCAATAATGAAATCGTCATAGCTTTTGCAAAGATCCTTGAGAAGTTGGAGAAATACACCAACACAGGTTCAGGATCGATTCTTGCCAGATGCGTGAAAGGTGAACTTCATATTTCCACGTACAAACCGTTGTGTGGGTCGACTTATATTCCAACGCCAGCCTATGTTCCGCCGCGGACAGTGATAAAAGTGAAATACGATGACAACCGGTGCTTTGAATGTGATCGTATGGATCAGCCTCGAAAATACCAACAGTACCTCAAGTTTGGTAACATATAATTTCCTGTACAGGCTTCTGAAACCATACTCAAAACATTTGAAGAACTCAACCCCGGTATCGCCGTTAATGTGTTCGCTTGGAACAAAGGCTTTTATGCGAAACGACTATCCACAACGAAAAGCAAAGCTTTCACGCACAGGCGGACTGAAGTTGATATGTTGTTGTTGAGCAACATGGATGGCCCAAACGCGCAGCATCATTGCGTGTGGATACAAAAAAATCCCTGTTGGTTTACCGGCACAGCAAGCACTAGAAGAAAAAGTTCTGTATCGACGATGCCTGCATGTATTTTCCACCCAACAGTTGCTTTACAACACCGACTTGTATTGCGGGGGAGTCAGCGATAAGCCGCAGCGTACGATCATGCCAGAAACCGGCAAGAACATTCTGAAATTTACCATGGTGCAACGGAAGACGAAGGTCCCGTATGTAATTTACGCGGACTTGGAATGCCTGAACGTTACCTTGAATACCAAAGATCGAGAAAACCCCACGGTTCCGTCAAATACAACGCAATTCGCTAAACAATTCCCATGCGAGTTTTGTTACATTGTTGTTAGATGCGACGGAGCAACTGAGCTGCCAACATTGTACAGCGGCAAGGACACGATTGATATGCTTTAAATCGTTCGAAGTTTCCGCGATATGGATCCGACAGAAGATTGCCACGCCCGTGGACACGATTTTGACCCGCGATGACATTAGTGAGTTTTCCGCTGCCACTCATTGTTGGATTTCTGTCGTCCACCGATGAAAACGTGCGTGACCATTGTCACATCACTGACGCGTACAGAGGAACCGTAGACAGCGAATTCCGGTTGTGTTTCATAACCTTCGCGGGTACGATGGACACGTAATCATGCAAGGTGATGGAAAATACATGATATTCCGGTTGGGTCAGATGCAGTTCATTGACTCGCTGCAGTTTCTCAATTCCAGCCTGGAGAGACTCGTTTTTCAATCACTCGTCGATACAGTCGTCGATACAGTTGTGCGTTCAAGTTGTTCACCCGCAAACCAATTTACCCATGCGGGTACATAAGCGATTGGGAAAAGTTTTCTGAAACTTAATTCCCACCATTGACGCCTTCTATTTGTTGCTGTTCCGCCGACGACTACGCGCACGTGAATAACGTCTGGTCCACGGTTGGTTGTCGAAGTCTCGGTGATTACCACGACTTGTATATGCGCACAGATGTGCTGCTGCTCGCGGATGTCTATGAGGCATTCAGCAATACCACCATGAGCGTGTATAAGCTCGACCCCGTACATTACTTCTCATCGCCGGGAATGGCCTGGGATGCGTTGCTGTCAAAATCCCGCGTCGAGTTCGAACTGCTAACGGACATTGACCAACATTTGTTTGTCGAACGTGGTATCAGCGGTGGAATTGCTATGGCGCGTCATCGCTATGCTTGAGCGAACAACCCGAACGTGGATTGATATGACCCGACCAACCGAAAAGTTATATAGTGTACTTGGACGCAGATAACCTGTGTGGGCGATGATGCAACCGATGCCCGTAGGTGAGTTTCAGTGGATCAATCCCGCGGATGTAAACATACACAAACACGTACACGAGTACGACAGCAACAATGAACTCGGGTACTTCTTCGAAGTTGAATTGGAGTACCCGGATGAGCTTCACCGCGCCCACAACGAAGCGTTGTCGGTGCCCCGCACGTTGTTGTGGACGATTCCCAGCGTAAGTTCACCGAATTCACCAAGCTGGTTCCGAAACTGCGCCAGAAACAAAACTATGCCGTCCAGTTGTATCTGCGGTTAGAGATGCGTGTGTGTAAAGTTCGCGGGGTTCTACGATTTCGTCAGCGTGCGTGGATGCGTACATCCAGATGAATACGAATCTGTGCACGGTCACGACTAATGAGTTTGAAAAGGACTTTATGAAGCTCATGAACAATGCCGTATTCGGCAAATATACGGAGAACCTACGGAAGCGAATTCACGTTGATCTTGTTTGCGACAGGGATCAAGATAAACTTTGCAGACTCATTGCCGACCCGGCGTTCGAATCACGCAAAATATTTGACTGCGGACTCTTTGTCGCTCATTGTAAAAAAAACAAGCTGAAGTTAACGAAACCAATCTTCGTTGGCGCGTCAGGGCTGGATTTTTAAAAGCTGACCATGTAATTTTCTTACGACAAGATCAAGTCACGATGCGATGGTAACGTCAAGATGATGTACACCGACACGGACTCTTTGCTGATGCACATTACCACCGACGACGTATACGTGGACATGGGTAAGGCATCCCTCGCGTGCGAATTTGACACCAGGGAATACCCAAAGGATCATCCGCTGTTCAGCAACGTCAACAAGAAAGTCATAAGGAAAATTCAAAGACGAATGCGCGGGCAAGATCATTGAGGAATACATGGAACTGTGACCTAAAATTTACTCAGTCGTGGTTGGCTCTGGTAAGAATATTAAGAATGCCAAAGGAGTTTCCTGGAAAGTTGTTGCAAAGGATCTCAAGAAAAACATGTACGTCGAGTGTCTACGCGAGCGGCGCGAATCCACACACACGCAAACCTTATTAGGTCACGGAAATATTGCATGTGTGTGTATCGTTGCACCAAGGTAAATTTGTCTTCGTTGGACACCAATCAATTGATTTTCCCGATTGGAAGCACTATTTTTGGTGGTAATTGTGTATCCGCGGGAATGGCTTGCAATTCCTCTCGCACAAATGCTTCTCTAGATACCTTCGCCACTCGTGGTTGGACCGCACAGCGATCGCGCGCTCTTTCACTGGCTGGCTATAAATATTAGCGCGTTGACTGCCCCGGAATTCAGTATGAGATCGTGAATACATCGACGGACAACACCGGGTCAGTAGCACGACCTTGTCCTCCTTCCAGGTCTCCCGGGGCGTACAGATACAAGATTAGATTGTTTCCGAGTGCGTCCAGCGCGAATAGTTGCACCTTGTGTGACCGCAACCGTTGTGTGCCGAATTGCATCAGCGGATTTCAACCCCGATCACACGTGTAATTTCAATGTTCAACGCGGCTATGACCGGGCGAAGCCGCGTCACCCAAGTGAGCGCTCTGTGGTTTGCAGTAATAATTCCTGCGCGTACTGATGTCCAAATAATCGCTCTGCAAGTGTACGGTTGAATCGTTCCACGATGGCTTGATCACAATGTATATTGACATGTCCACGACAAACCCGTAAACGGCACTTTGCCAACAACGCAGCAACTGATCCAAGAAATTATTTGCCTGGATCCACCTGCGATAGCTGCGGCCATGTTAGCGACGAATGTGCATAGATGCGTTTGAATGCGTCTGCGACACTAGTTAAATCTTAAGATGCCAACGGTTCCGCTTCGTTGTATCTGCTGGCAACATCTACGACCGTTAACGCGTATTTGTATGTACGTCCGCGTACCCGATCATGCGGGAGAAACAAGATATAGCCTGGTGAACTTCGTTACGCGTCGAAACATCAAACCACAACGTGGGTGACCTTTGCCGCGCTTGCTAACTTTGCAACGGCTGCTTCGCCCTTACAATAACCGCGGGGAATGTAGTATATCGTGGACATGGTTCGCTCGTCAGCTACGCTTTTCGCGGCTAGTTTCGCGGGCACGTTTGTTATATCGAGGCTTTGCCTCCAGTGAGTGGACATTGTCCATGACCTTCTCCTTGAGAGGCTTTTCCTCCAAGTGCAAGTGGCCTTCCTGCTTCCTTTGATGATCCGTCTTGCCATCTTGCGATTCTTTCTCCGATGGCCGGTCCCACGATCGCGTTCAAATCATGAATGAGAAACACGTCAAAGCGTTGACGTGCACGGATATCATTTGATGTTTTGTAGGCGAGATCATGCTTATAACATGCGGCATCGATGCGGTTTACAGGTTCTTCTCGGGGCTTCGGTCAGTCATTGTGCAGTCGTAGATCCAGCCGTGTTCTAGGCCCACAGTAATTGTATCCCGGGAGATGTTTTCACTAGGATATTTACTGCACGATACCATTTTCATTAGCGCTGCAGCGATATCACCGCCAAGTTTGTTCTTTTTTTCCTCTGTGGACCTGGAAGTGAGACGTCTTTGCCGTCCGAGAGCGGGCTTGCCCACCACAAACGTAAACTTATTTGCTCCACACCGGACACAAATTATTACGTGTTTGAACCCTAGTTGGGTTTGCAGTACTTGTTTTGTTGCATCGCGTACAATATGAAGGCATGATGATTCATATACAACAATTGTTATTCAAATGACATCGTCACAAAAGGGAAAAACCGCCTAAGATTTGAAAAACTCCGCTTTAAAAAAAATCGACGATTTCACCATCATTGGCTTCTCTTGGCTGGCAAAGCCTCAACCACCCAAGCACGGCGATGGAACCAGTTCCGTGTTTCCATACTCGGTTCGAGCGTTAATTATTTGCCCGGCCGGATCCGGGAAAACTCAACTGCTGCTCAATCTGATTATGCGATGATTAACGTGAGATCGGTTGTACGTGAGTGCGCCATAGGCGGACGATCAGCCGTGTTACAATGTACCCACAGATTTCGTGGACGCGCTTTCGCTTCTTCGTTGTCGAGTGCCAAAATCACCACTAACAGAGAACCTGACATCCAGTTCTTTTCCACGATCGATGAAGCCCCTGCCATTGACTACCTTGCTATTATTTCCCGGGGCCAACACGAAAAACGCAGATGTGATTTATGTATCCCAACGATACGCACATGTGTCAAAAGCAATTTGGGACAACTGCAGCATGTTGATGGTATTTCGTAGGGTTGACGCACACGGCTTCGCAAATATTTATTGGACATGGTGCGATGTCGACCATTTATGGGGTGAGTTTCGGAATATGTTTGCGCGGGTCACCCGGGTCACCCGGGTCCCGTATAATTCACTCACAATTGACTTGACCGGCTCCATCGGGGGAAAAATACCGCCCGGGTTTGAACACGAACATGTCTGACAAAGCATTTTAACAGCGGCGCTAAATGTATACAATGACGAAAGCCGCCAGCAATGCCATAGCAGAGGCGTCTGACTAACGCCGCAAGAGTGCTCGCGTACAACTTGAAAATGTTACAGTTGCGGCAATCCGCACGGGAAGACCTCACAGCGGGCTTCGAACGACCTAACCCACGCATGATACCTCGCATCAGTTGAAGAAAGTCGCGATGATGGGAACAGGAAAAAAACCTGGCCCAATTAGGGGTCCGCCAGCACGATTAGCACAAATTCAAAAAAGAGCACATACAAGAGGATGTAGGAGAGGTGCTTGCGCACGTTCCCCCCCAAAAAAATTGCTAAAACCACCTCAAACATTTAATGGCCAGGCACGACAGATGGTCTATGGTCCCGTAAACTTTGCCGCTGACGTATCTGATCCCAAAAACTTAAAAGACTATATGTTGGAGCATAAACTACCCGAGGATGCGAGCCCGGGTTATAGCCTGGATTGGAATTTCTGGAGTGGAATGGACTTAAAAGACTATACAGTCAAATCATGTATGGACCTAGTTTGATAAGATCGTTTACATATATAAACACGTAGGTGTAAACAAGATCAAGCCATACTGGGATAATTTTCTCCCTACATACATAAATTTGTTGCGACAAATCTACGGGGCTCGTTTTCTGGTGGACAAGGATCTGCCTCTCAAGGAGAATCTGCCCTCCGCGGACGACGAAGACTCTCTACTGGAGGAGACTCTCCTCGTGGAACCACCCAAACGTGGAAAAGGTCTCGGTGATCGTGGACGCAAACGTGAAAAAGCTTTGTAGGCTTGGCCACTCGATTCCGGTCCCAAATGCGTGTCTGCAGATAAATTCGTAGATCGACTGGAAACACTCGTGGGGTCGATTCGCGCCGGAAACAACGCACCAGAAATCATCAATGAGGACACGTCGATTTGCCAGCGGTTGCTCACTGGCAACATCATGGACGCGGAAACGTTTTGCGGCGTTAATGCATGAACTCATTGCAGACATCGATGATGTATACAACACCCATGATGAGTTTTGAGGAAACAGTTCGCCTGCTCCGTGAAATCAATGCCGCGATGCAGCGTATGGTTGCAAATACAACCTCGAACGTTACTTCGATGATTACAATCTCGTCAACGAAACCAGAATTCTACGTCGTTTTTCCAACTCCTATTATCGAGGGGGAATCCAGCACCCTCTAGATCGCACTAGCGTCGTTGAGCGTGTAATATAGTTGGACTACCAATCTATTGCGGCCGTTCGTAGGCCTCAACGCAAAGAACTAATTTGTTTTTTCGTCGAACGGCGGCACCACCTGAGACGTTGTTGAAATTTCCCGCGCGCGTACCATATTGAATTGATCAATGATGAAATGAGACGGAAGATCACATTGGTGACCAAGGACTATTCTAAAATCTACACAAGCCTACACTCGGCTCTAATATCTCGATTGAATCTCCACAGTACGCGGCTGACATCGGACAGTCTTCGCTAAGTAAGGTTCTCGGTTGGCCTGAATATATGAATGAGATTTCTGCGGACCACCGAAGTCAGCGTGCAGGACTCGACGGCAGCAGTTACAGTATCGTGCCAGATATTGTCAGGATCACCTCGAGGTGGCAGGTTAATCTAACCTGTGACGCCATCAGTGGCAGTTACCGTGCGGATAATGACCCAGCGGGTACGACCTTAGCAGTGCCAAACTGCGCTGCAGGATTACATATTGTTTGGGTTCTCCCCTAATCTGATCCCAGGTGATCGACTACACCAATTAGTGACTCGAGCACCATGGGTACAAACAAAGGCAGTTGCGCGTCTGTCAACGGCAAAAATGCCTGCGCCGGTTAGTAAAGTCATCAGTGAAGCTGCTCAACAACATTTGGCCGAGTTAGCATAAGTTGGCACCTATTTAATGATTGTAAATGCGGAAATGGGAAGTGATTTACGGTTGTTGACGGGTTTGGACGGCAAAGACGTCTCACAAAAAGGTATTAGACGAAAATGACAATATATAAAGTTTCACCATGGCTCGATTCGAAGATGCACCCGATACCACGTTTGACATTGACGCGCCTGTGTTGCGAGATCTAAGCGTCTGAGATTTTCAGTATTAACTAGAGACCTCAAGCAATTAAAAATAGAATTGCAAGTGCAGGACACGTCTCGGTACTTTCCCCCGGGTGAGGCCTTCTTGGAAATTGAGGGACAAATTGTACGCGTCGACAACGGTAACAATCATGACGCCGGTGCTACGATTGGATTTATCAACAACAGCTTCATGGCATTGTTCAGCAGCGCACAATATTTCACCGACGGAAAGGAAATCAAAGCAATTTTCGACATCGTCGACGTTGCCACGACCATTCTCGAACTCGCCCGTTACATCGACGATTACACGAAATCCGCTGACCCGTCTATGATATTTCACAAGGATACAACCGACCATGCAAATCACATTCAGTATGAACTTACGCGACCTAAAAGACACACCGACGAGGCTGAAGATGCGGATAAAGAGCCCGAACTTACCGGCATCAATGACAATTTCAACCTTAGATTTATGCAGCGTCGAGGACATCTTCATGGACCCTCATTGATGTTCTCGTGTGCGATTATTCTCAGTCACATATTCGGGTTTTGCAATGGTGTCCGCAAGGTTATTTTCGGAGCCAAACACACAGTCATATTATACCGAAAACCTAACGCCAATGATGCAATTTGGCGTGATGGAACTGTTGATGGTAAAGTTGAGTTGATGACATTTATATTGTGGATGCCTGTACCCTTCGCTGACAACAGAATCGCGTTTGTTGGCGTTTACTGAATCTGTAATTTTTCGCGCTCACCACAGGCTCGACAGAAAGCAGTGTTCAGCAGTTTTCACGGCAAATAAGTACCCACCGAGGTGTTAGCGCACCAAAACACGCGTTTATGGTGTCTCAATATAAGGCTCGGGTGAACGGCGAACAGACCCGTAGTAAGATGATATTTGACCATTTAGGGGTGTCTGAAGTTTCTCTACGGCTAAACGGTTATCAGGTACCCTCTGAAGAAATTTTGCTTGACTTCACAAACAATCATGTCGCACGTGCATATCACAAGCTGTGGTCCTAATTGGACCGGCATCTAATCATCGACACAGGTCTGCAGATTTCCCAGAAAGACTTCACCACGTTGAACCCGCTTTATTACTTTTCATTGCTACACCTGAACCTATACAAGCAGTCCGTGGTCGACGCGCACTTTTATGCACGTGTAACTAATATTCCCGCCGACGGTTATAGATGCACTGCTGTGATTCTTTCTGATAGGTTTTTGTTCTTGGAGGGCTCGGGTGGCAGGATGAGGGTCATTGACGTGCCTGTGGAAAATTTGCAGAATTTTCTCAACACTCATAGTGGTTTTCACAAACGTGTAATTAAACATGTTACGTTTTCAAATAATAATGTCATACCACGAAGTTAATGTTGGTCTTAGTGGCAACAAGCTTGTGAAAACAAAAAGCGCAATAAGAAATGACTGTGGGGTTACACTAAACCTTTATCCGACAAACCTGACCAGAAATGTCCCTGCGATGTTGACCTAAATGCAACTTAATCAACTCAGTGTAACCAAAGAAAAAAAATCTCGGTAACATTAAATTGTCCAAGTCAGAGATGACTCAAATTCAACAGAGCTGCGGAATATTTCCATTTCTCGCGGTGATTCCAGCGTTGTTGACGGCTGCGGCTCCCGCTGTTGGGATGCATAGCGTTTGGCAGAGATTTTCTGGGATCTACGACCACCGGAACGACTCAAAAGAGAAGAGGTCTTCGACTACCCGGACGACTCGCCCTTGATGACAATGGAAGCGTGTCCGTTGACTAATTTTGATTTACTCGCGATGGCAAAATCAATCAAGTGCTTCCGGTGCGTCTTCATGCGGGATAAACTTGCGTCGATGGTCGCCCGCGTGTGGGGAACCGGCATCGTCAACTTGGATTCATCAAGAGGTCCTGGAACTCATTGGGTTGCGCAAGCGGTAACGCTTCAACATCTTTTGTATTTTGACTAGTACGGGCTTGCACCGCCACGTAAAGTTATTGATTATTTACGCATACGTTTCCAGGGTGCCGGCGCGCCATCGCTGTTTTATTCAACGCTACCGTTACAAACTCGGATGAACGATCCAATATGTGGACACATAGCCTTTGGAGCGCTGCGTGCACTCGAACGTTCACCAACCTCTCAAGTACTTGTCGATGTCGCGCTGTCGAAAACAAAAGGCACCAAAGCGAATTTGACTAAGTTTACCAGCCGGGTTGTTATTGGCGTTGAGATTGCGATGTTTCAGAATAGAACTGGTAACCTGCAAACGTGTAACGTGGAAATCAAGGACATTGTTTTAAAGCCGCGAGGCGCCGTCGCGAAAAACCTGGCTGAAATCACAGAGAACCAGGGAATCCAAGAGTCTCTCGTGTGGTGGAATTGACCACAAATTACGTCCATATTACCAATACTGAGACAAAACAATATGTGGATGTAAAGGCCGCCCACGTGATATCAGCTCGACCCTCGCCAATACGCGTAGTAACTGTATGGAACTAAATTTAAGGAATATTGATCAAAGAAGAAGAGGAAAAGACTGACCGCTAAATTTTAGTAAATGGTCGACTTGTTTTCTAGTGTTTTGAAAATAGCTTTGATAGACATAAACATCACATCTTAAAGGTGTGCGAGTCCGGATCATACTTGTTTATCTTAATCGGAAGTAAAGGTGGGTGGAGTAGAATGTCAATGTTGATAAATAATCAACGGCATCCTGTTTTTTTTTTTTTTTTGGTTTTTCTTTTTTTTTTTTATATGTCACTAGTCGCCAGAGATATGAAATTATGTTTTAAGGATTCAACGTGTATTCGGAAGGGTAGTAAACCGTCTTTGGAGTTTGTGTTTAAAATTTATCATTACATATACGTGATGGATTCTGAACAGCTGCGAGATGAAATCACCAAATCAACTGTCGTACACGCGAAATATAAACGCGTGTGTGTTGTTGTGGATGCTATTTGCGGAATCGCAGCCGCGACCACTGTTGGACTAGGTGTTGCTGGAATCGCTATTACGGCAACTATCGTAGATACCCCAGTCAGATTTGCTGTCGGAGCTATATCAATAGCAACCGGTGTCGCGGGCGCCGCTGGCAGGATAATTTCTTTACAACTGCATCAACGAGTACGCGTTTACTCTGAAATTCTCGCTGCAGCGCAAACCAGTCTCAATACAATTACCATGCTGTACTCGGTAGCTATCGAAGATAAAACAATTACCACGGTCGAGTTTGAGACCGTGTTGGCGGAAATGGGAAACTTCCAATGACTTCGCGAGCAAATATGAAACCGCGCGGCAGAACCAAAACAGGCAATATATCTGATGCGATAAAAATCGAGTAAACCTGTCGCGGATGTCCCCAACGACCTTTAGTTGGGGAAGCGGAGCTTCCAGACAGAAGCGCCGCATGGGGTTTCTCATGCGAGGCGCTCACATAAAAATGACCGCGAGCGACATCACCTGACCTGTGCGGTCACCACGGTGATTCACACACGTGTGCCGCGGGGGAAAAGTCATGGGGTATAGAAGGTATTGACCCAGATCAGTAAGCAGGTTTAAAAGCCTGTTAATCCCACTACTCAAATTCTTACGTTTCTCCAAATATTTCTCAACGTCATTGAATGCGCTTAAATAAAATTGTTTTCATTTGCTTTCCTCCCTTAGAGGGCAATGTTTGGCTAATGTTTACATGAAAAGTGTCCGCGTACACTGATTGACAGAGAAAAGGGAAGTAAATCTTACAACCCACTCATCATACTTCACAGACTTTACTTTTCACCACGTTTGAGAAACAAAGCGATCCATTTCGGTGGTAATGAAATCCCAAGTTAAATAGTTCATCCATTATCAACGGAAAATGTTTCCTGGACAATTTGGATCATTGTACCTCAGGCAGAGAGAGACCCACCCGTAATAAAATCAGCCAAATATTTGAGAAAATTGATGAAATATATAGACAAATTCAGAAGAAATCAAAATATCATAAATAAATTGCCAAGTGACAGAAGCATGATACGACACATACAAAATAGTAATCACGTGACCTCGGTTAGTTGTCTGGTTATGTCCGGGTAGATGTACCCGTTTTGACAAAATAGGGAAAAAAGCAATATTTTTATACAAACCTTAGTATAAAAGCTGTACATTTTTCATCCCTAAACTGTAATAATTGCAATCATCTATTTTCCGCTTTTGAAAGTCTAGAATTATTTATCATGCATTTATTTGCTCGAATTTTTAACAGATACATTTTTGGGGACAGATGTTGTTAATAGCGCTCCTGAAAAAATGCAGTACACAGTATTTTATTAAGCTATCCCATAATACCTGTTTTTGATATCCAGCGTGACTAAATATTGATGCTGTAAGAAAATGTAGCTAAAACCTGCAAAACTGAGAACTTATTGATAAAATTACAAATAAATCCAGCATAACTGACTAAAAAAACTGGTGAGGATGGGATTGGGTTATATTTTATCCAGGTCATTTCTATTGGGTGTATATGTTGCTACAGGGCACAATTCCCATAGAAAGTAATAAATAAACAGATAAATAAATGCATAAAAATAAATTCATAATATTCATATTGAGAAGTTCTATGTCGATCGCCGGACAAAACTGACAGCCGGACTCAGTGAATTTGTATATTGTTAAAGTTTTCCAGGTAAATATGATGATAGTGTATTTTCACAAGACGAGAGAGAGAGAGAGAGAGAGAGAGAGAGAGAGAGAATACGCGTTTTTGTGTGTCTTCTAAGCTACAGAGAAGTAACACATCTACCTTTTTAAACCAGGACTTTATAATAAGATTTCTGATGATGCGGTCTAAATAACGTTTCCGTTTTAATGACCTCAAGCACTAAATTGTACACATACATTCATATGTATTTATTGCAGATTGAGGATTCGTTCAATATTCAAGTTTTACAGTTCCATCTTTATTCAGATAAATATATTTATTTAGTTGCTTCGACTTTGCTGTTCCCAAAAGATCAAAAGACGACAAAATGTGTATATCTATTTGCTGCAAATTGCACAAGTCAGCTCTCGCCCCTGCATATACTGTGGACACGGTAGTGAGCCACATATGGCCTCGACTCTGTACAGGAGGCGACCGTACTCTGTCCGATAGCCGGAGGGGTCCGTCTCTGCAGCCTGGTCCACACAGATATAATCCGTGGACGCCTGATGTCCATGATATCCCGTCATCAGATAGCCGTGATATTCCACATGCCAGTCACCAAAGCAACGATTTCTCGCTGGAAGCATAAAGGTGGAAGTCCTCAACCAACTCCGGCAGACGACACATGGCATGTTATGGTATAAGAGTCCCTCGGCATTGGTCAGCTTGAAGAGAGTGTGATCGTGGTATTCGGCGCCATATATGAATGCCAAATTCTCCAGGCCGTCTGTGTAGGTGCCCCATATTGGCTCATGTGGAAGACAAAGAGTATTGACTGCAGCGCCAGCATGGTCATAATACGAACCTGCAGAGATACCTAGGTGCAAAGAAAACAAAAACAATGCGATGAATGTTTTGTGTAATGAATAAAGTCAATGTAGCACACGAAACATACATATAACAATGGGTATAAAAGATTGCTGTATACATTCTTAAAGATGTATAATTATATCGACAGTTTTAACGGGTTTTCAAGTGTAAAATACCGAAATAAGGTTAGTATAATCACATCGTAGAGAGAAGCTGAATACGTGACAAATCTTGTGTTCTACTCAACTGATGTTCCCCCTGTATATTTACTACAAATTAAAGCATTATTACAATCTAATCACAAATTTTACTGACCTGAATAAACTATTTCTGTATCGATATCGTCAGGGCATGTTGTTCTTCCCCACCTCGTGTATACAGCGCCACCTGTATGTATTAAAGAGAATAGATGATGGCACCAAACAATTCTGATTGGAATTTTTTCTTCATAGTGAGTAATAATTTAATTAGAGCCTGAAATATTTGTAAAATATTACTGTCAGGAGTGCATTCAATAATTACAACAGGTTTTAGAAATGCCTACATTCAAGGTAAGGCAATCTCTTATTCATCCCTTCTGTCTAAACTTATTACTCAGTTAATATCATAACGGCAGCAACAGTTTCAAATATCAACTGTATTAAATGACATATCTCACTTGCAGACTGAACTTTCAGCACACACTAATGTCCCTCCAGATTTAACTTGATTCGAAATTCGCCAGAAAATTAGATGAAGTAGGCTCGTACTTTCAAACGTTATTGAGCAATAATCATCAGTTGCAAATATACCCGTTGTGTCAGGTGTAATAATTGAAATGCATCGATGCCCTTAAATTATTTGCTTGTGAGAAGGAGAACCGAAAAAGGGAAATTCACAAACAGTTTTAGTTACTTTTATTGTCTTCAAATATTTATCAATAGTCAAAGTTTTCTAAAATAGTTTTGAGAATACTTTTTCTGATATATAAGCCATTGGATTTTCTAACACATCCACATTATGAGCTGTTTATGAGTGACAGAACCGAAATAATTCCAAGACTGAATCTTTTCTTGAAGGGATTAATATGAAGCAATGAACAACTGAAACAGAAAACATGAACGAAGATGTGTATTCAAATTATGATGTAGGTAAAGACAAATTACCCATTTACAAGAATATTTTCAATAAGCTAAGAGGATGGCTGTTAGGTTTAAAATTCAGTTCGGGACGTTTTGAAACTGCAGTAAAAAGACATATTATTATTATTATTATTATTATTATTATTATTATTCAATATTATCTTTCCTAAAGAATCCGATTGTCATTCATTTTGTCGAACATTTGCCTAATTGCGTGCACAGGATCTATATATGAACCTCTATCTGAATTAATATCTGAATTCTTTGACAAGTAATCGCATATAAACTTTTAGTTCACTGTGCCAATTCGTTTTTCATACTGTAAAACAAAGAAATCTTTCCTTAATATCTCTTTGTAACTTGACCATTATATTTATCATTAGAAGTATGTATCTTTACAGTTTGTATGTTTTATTTCTAAATATATGTTATTGTTTGGTCTATAATACTGATATAGAATGGACCGGTGGCCTATAGTACTGATACAGAATGGACCGATGTCCTATTGCACTGATACAGAATGGACCGATGGTCTATAATACTGATATAGAATAGACCGATGGCCTATAGTACTGACACAGAATGGACCGATGGCCTATAGTACTGATATATAGTGGACCGATGGCCTATAGTACTGATACAGAATGGACCGATGGCCTATAGTACTAATGCAGAATGGACCCATGGCCAATAGTACTGATACAGAATGGACCGATGGCGTATAGTACTGATATAGAATGGACCGATGGCCTATAGTACTGATATAGAATGGACCGATGGTCTATAGTACTGATATAGAATGGACCGATGGTCTATAGTACTGATATATAGTGGACCGATGGCCTATAGTACTGATATATAGTGGACCGATGGCATATAGTACTGATACAGACTGGACCGATGGCCTGTGGTACTGATACAGACTGGACCGAATGCCTATAGTACTGGTACAGACTGGACCGAATGCCTATAGTACTGGTACAGACTGGACCGAATGCCTATAGTACTGGTACAGACTGGACCGAATGCCTATAGTACTGATACAGATTCGACAGATGGCCTATAGTACTGATATAGACTGGACAGATGGCCTATATTACTGATATAGATTGAACGAATGGCCTATTGTACTGATATGAACTGGACAGATAACCTATACTACTGATATAGTCTGGACAGATGGCCTGTAGTACGAATATGGACTTTAATGACGGCTCAGTGGAGACACTGATAGTCGGCAAGCAACATGTACTTACACATATTTGTTTAAGATAATGATATGTAGGGTCTAGACAGCGATAAGGCAAATTAAGAGAGAGAGAGAGAGAGAGAGAGAGAGAGGGGAGGGGGAGAGGTGTACCAGTCCCAGTTGGTGTATGAATATGTTGGTTATCTTTATTCATGGTATTGTTGACTATTTCTGGACCTATATCATCCACTGCACGGCGGCGACGTTCCCGTTTGGGGGGCTGAACGAAATAGTTTTCACTAGAAGTTAATTTATGAAATATGAACAGTAATCTAGATTGAATACGAAAAATAGTCATGCTAAAAAAAATTAGTTTTATAGAAATAAAATTCAGTAATTATACTTTGATTTATTAACTGGATATAACAGCTTATTTTAGGACAGCTTGAAAACATGGCTGATTTACGGAAACATAAACTGTGCCGTATTGGTAGACCTAAATGTATAGATAGTAAAAAGAAAGTTGCCCGATCACGAGATATTAGTACAAACAATTACTTAGTGATTTGACAATCTTATCGTTTACACGCTGTCTATCTATACATCTATTTCTGTGTCCCTATGTCTACATATCCATCTGTCTGGCGATCTATATATATATATATATATATATATATATATATATATATATATATATATATATATATGTCTACCTATCAATATTACTATTATCTTACTATCGACAATCCACGAATTGCACCAACTGTAGCAACGTGTCACTTACCCGCAATCTCTCAATGTCTTGTCTATATACCGCATCACTAGACATTTTTCCGCCTCCCCAAGTCTTATCCAGATCTTTTTCAACATTATACTCGTCTTTCCTTTTCATTGTAGCCACGGTCAAACCAAGTTCATGTAAGTCTGCTAGACTTTTCATTTGTAGAACAGCCAGACAAACAACCATCACTAACCCCATAAGGCTAACCAAGCCTCTAAACCCCATTTTAGACAAATAATTCTGCGTGTTGTCTCATGTTGTTAAGAAAGATGTTAAGGAAAAAGCGAAAGGCAAATGAATAAAGGAGCTAGCACACTAGAAAAAATACTGAAGCAATTTCGCAGTCAAAAGTGTCAAGTGGCCATCGACACTCAGCAGTTTGTTTTAATTGGACGGAAATGAATAATTAATTGGTTTTTTTTTTTATTTTGGCAACTTGCCGGTGGATTTCTGATATATGCATGCATGGTCCAACGCTACAAACAAGAAACATACTTTACTGAGAATCGAAACTTTTTTTTTTTACTTTTGCTTTCAACAATAACAATAAAAATATTTCAAAGTTTATACTTTCTACATCCTGAAAAATGTATGTATCACAGATGACAAAAATTGAAAAATTTATGATTACGCTATTATGATACTGTTATTTATTCATGTAAACTTCTTTTGGTAGAAAGTACTAAATGCTCATTTCAAATGCATCAGAGAGAGGACACGGTCTATGTAATACATGTAGATTTCTTTTGATAGAAAGTACTAAATGTTCATTTAAAATGCTTCAGAGAACTAAATGTTCATGTCAAATGCCTCATAGACATGAGATATAGAGGGTGACAATATTTTTTAAAAATTTGTTTCATTTAATAAGTTCTACTTACATGAAAAATCTGTTTTCTTGATTGCAAAAAAACCGCACCTCAATTAATAATAAATGAATTTATTTGTAATTTTCAAATAATTTCCGTGTGGCTATATTTGTGTTTTAGCTCTTTTTTATTGATGTCAGGCAAAACATTCAAAACCTACTAACCAGCAAGGTGGAAAAACACAAAGTGACGATTATAAGGCCTTCCTCAAGAGACATTTTAAAGCAATATATAAAAAGAGGTAAACACAAATGAGAACTGTCATACAAGATAAAAAATTCATAACCAAGAATGCACTTATGAATCAACTACATATCTAATAACTATCATACCGTATATACTCGCTTATAAGAGAGTCCAACTGCAAACAACATAGATCCGTATCTGCCCTCGCAAAATGCGCCGACAGATCAGGATATATGTTGTTTGCTCTGCTGATTACTTCTAGAAAACTGCATTGTTTGACGGCAGATCTGGGTCCTTGCAGTTTGCTGTTGGACTCAACTTATAAGCGAGTATATACAGTAACACAAATAAATAACGGTATTATGAAAAAGTTGTATAACCTTAATTATTTCTCTACTGCAACACAATTATATTTGCAACTTTTAATATAACGGTATTATGAAAAAGTTGTATAACCTTAATTATTTCTCTACTGCAGCACAATTATATTTGCAACTTTTAATATAACGGTATTATGAAAAAGTTGTATAACCTTAATTATTTCTCTACTGCAGCACAATTATATTTGCAACTTTTAATATAACGGTATTATGAAAAAGTTGTATAACCTTAGTTATTTCTCTACTGCAACACAATTATATTTGCAACTTTTAATATAACGGTATTATGAAAAAGTTGTATAACCTTAGTTATTTCTCTACTGCAACACAATTATATTTGCAACTTTTAATATACATCCTGATTTCAAATAAACATAAACTGAATAAGATAAGTAACAATTTAAATAGTAAAATGTACTTTTTTAAATTTTGTGTATACCCGAAATGCCTTCTACATTTCGTGAAAAGCTAACTGCAACATCAACATTCGTCCTATACTAAATGCCTTGTTTTAACAAGTCCAGCAAACTTAAATTTGAAGAAAGGAAAACGCTACACATTTAGAAAATATTTGATCGAAAAGAAAAAAAAAAGCAGCAAATAGCTATAATTTGTCCGATTTATGAGATGGTACAAATTTTCAAATAAGTGACGAAAATATCAACATCAGATGACTTATGTGACAGTTACACAATCGTGGAGAGGATTTCAATTAATAAATCTTGACAAATATCACACACATTAAATAAATGTTCCTTTTAGAAGTGATGTTGTTCTAAGAGTTGTCGTTAATCGGTCAGCCATGTATCATAGAATACCCAAACGCCCTTAAAATCTACAAATCTTTAAAGATCAAACTCGCTGTAAATTTATTTATAATTCTGAAAGACTAGGAGACAAAACATTGACAAAGTTTTGTCTTATAACTTGACAACATCTTTAAAGCACGTATGGACTTGCGAACCACGCACAGGTCCTTTAAGACTTTGAAGAAGTCTCGTTCGCTTTTAGATTAAAAGTATCAGGAGATCGCCTGTTTAATCGTCTGTTTTTTTTCCTATAGTATTTCGTTTCAAATATTACTTTTTACATTTTTACAGAAAGGATTCCAACACAGAAGAAATGGTAAAAATTAAAGGAATTTATTTTTATAACTGACATTGTGCATCTATTATAAAATTATGAACTCATAGTACTCAATAAATGAAATATCCTATAATATAGTCTTTGTTCTTGGTGCTTACAACAAATCTATATATGCGTTCGACGTCACAAAAATTGCCAGGTTTTGGAAAGTAACACGCATAGATGCCCCATACTGGTACACAGACTGAAAATTAAGGCAACAGAAGGCATTAATAAATTTGAAAATGAAATCAATCAAGCATTAAATGTGGTAACTACATTCCGCTGTAAAATAATAATAATAATAATAATAATAATAATAATACCTATGACAAGGTAGATTAATAATAAGAATAATAATATTAATAATCCAATGTCCAAACAATTTCTAGTATATTTATTAAATAGGCAATCCCAGACTCGGATTGGGGGTTTTAGAAGAGTGTACTGCATGGCATTGTTAAATAAGAGCAATAAGGATTACTTGGGTCTCTTTAAATAAGGACAAAGTATTTATGTTCCCAAATGGAATTGGTAATGTCCTTTCTAGTCGACTTAAGTAAAGCTAAAAGTTTCCATACGGCAACCACACACAAAGATTATACTGGTGGCAACCAAACACAATGGTTGTAGGGGTTTCCTTATCTCTTTATTTCTTTTTTTAATTTTTTTTTCTGTTTTATTGAAAGAAGAGATCTGTTATTTTTAAACGAACTGTGATTGAAAGTATGAAAGACATAAATATAATTTATTTGAGAATACCTGGCAATTGTGTAAGTAAACTCCTATATAGTTGCAGAAATAATTGAAGAAGTAAACAAATAATTAAGTACCATACAAAATACGAAAACGTTGTGGCGGTATTAACAAAAGAACAAAAGGATTTATCGTAAATTGGAAGAATGAGATGCAAATAACATGTTTATGGTAGAAGGGGTATAGCTTCTTTCATTTTATTTCATACTTTATAAAACGAAAAAAGGTGTAAGATCGAATATATATATATATATATATATATATATATATATATATATATATATATATATATATATATATATATGACTGCTAATAAGACCGTAAGATCTATTGACTAAATTCGGCAAACATGTTTTCAAAGACAACATTTAGAGGAAGAAAAAAAAGATTTCAACGCTCACAAAAGATACATGTTCGAATTTCACTAATCATTTCATAATTTCTTCCTCAACTTGATATTTTTAGTTATCTTTCTAATTGCTTGGTTCGTAACAATTACATTTTCACGTAATATTCAGCAGGTACCCAGCATTAAAATACAGTAATACAATCGTTACCATTTTTTAAATAAGTCTTGCCTTATCTCTGTGGGTATTTTGAGGAATTATTCATTTTTTTAAAAGAATAAAATGATTTCCATGTGTTAAATGTTAAAACTAAAAAGTAATTTTGCATCTGTTCTGCAATCTCTTTATCTGTTAAAACTACTCACATTGTCTGAAATGTCATAAGCAAGATAATGTAACATCTCAATTTGAGGAGAAATTGAGAATTTTAGTGAAACCAAGGTCTTCTCATCACAAATACATGCCTATGGAGACAAAGCTTTCCCCACGAGATGCGTGCGACACCATCATTGGCTTATTATCTTCTTTGTGTGCAAATAAGACAGGGTCATCGACTATCTTTGAAATACAGGAATATTTAACAGATTTGAAAAAATGCCATTACACAAAAAGGATTATTAAACTTAATTGTGATTATATATCCAATCAAATTATCAATGATCGATTGCCAAAAGTCTATCATGATCATTATAATTAAATCCTCAATCACGGATAGTTATACTCAGCCCAAATTTAAAATATGCAAAGCCAACAAGACATAACAAACTTTGTCTATTTATTTTGAGCTCATTTTCAACATGCAGGGATTAATGTACGACAGATGTAAATGTACTCATCATTGAAGAATTGCCAAAATTACTTAAGTTTATACAGATATAGATATATAGATATGTGTGAGTGTTAGTATATATTTTATCATTACATGTGAGTGAGTTAGACACCTTAGTAAGTAAGAGTTTTATTTATAAATATAAGTTGAATTTATAGTTTTCATATTCTGTTAATGGAGGGCTTATTGCAAGAAGATTGGTTGAGTCTAATCTAAACCAAATGCATTATCCCCAGAAAATAAAGTTACTAATGGTAGTAGTAGTAGTAGTAGTAGTTGATGTAGTAGTATACATACATACATATAGTGATAATATATATATATATATATATATATATATATATATATATATATATATATGTCTATATATACAGTCTTACGTGGTATTCGGTTTCCAGTGTGTTATTTATATCACAAATAACGTGAATTCCTGTCAAGATCTTCAAATACCCGTTCTAATGGCATAAAGCATGACATATATCGTATCTTGCAAAGGAGAATGTGTTTACTTTTACTTACACCTGATAAATTCGTTGACAAGTCGACACAAATTTTAATATAATGTACAAAACAGGAGTTAGAAACGGAATGTCATGTTTATTTCTTACTCTTCCGTCATGAAACAAAAGTCTTTAGAGACGGAATCGGTCAATAGACCTTAAATATCTTGCACTAATTCCTATGTGGTTAGCTAAATAAATACCCATGCTAGAAATGAAAGGGAAAGTACGTTCATTCGAATTGAAATTTGACACAAATTATTTTGTATCTACTGATACGATACTGCCTGTAAATTCGTATCTACGTCATTCTTTAAACATGAATAACTATCATTCAGATTGAGCGTAGCAGCGATCGCTTTTGCAAACATTAAATTCACCACCCCAAGGCGACCCTCGCGGCGCAACTGTTAAGCATAGTGCGTATTAACGACATCATGATTCGCAATAACCAGGCACCGTATTCTTGAAACATTTGAGCAAGAAACTCAAGCTCCAAACACAAAAGCTAAAATTAGATGTTATACTTAGGGTGCACCGACGCAATATAAATTCAGCAGTCTAAAAGAGGGAACCAACCTATGACAAATCTAAAAGTTTGAATTAGTCTAGCTTTATTTTAATTAAAGTTATAGACTGTTAAACCTTTTTGGACCTTGAGCTTGAGATTGAGTCTCTTTTACAAAAAGTTTCCGAGTCATATAGAAACGCTAACTAAGTTAACGATATATATATATATATATATATATATATATATATATATATATATATATATATATATATATATATATATATATATTGTAAGACAGATAGATCTAGCCTAACTACCAACAATTACTGATTGAGATTATCTTAATAAAGTGCGCCAATAATTCAATATTTTGATAAGCAATCAATTCTCTGTAAACTTTCTATATTGATAACTGGTGCAAATCTATTTTCTAAATTATTCTTAAGAACTCAGTATCATTAGAGGAGTACTCCGCATATTATGAATGTTGAACTTTGATGTAGAAATACAAGGATCATAATGCCGTACAATTCACTGGAGCTTGTAACTAAATATCAGTCAATTAGAGGTTTACTTGAAGACGATTGTATACAGATTCATTTGACTTAATATCGTAAGATTCACATATATTGCAAAAATGCCTGCAGTACGTGCGAGCCCAACCAAAGTAAATCAGACGTGGCTGACGTGTCGTATCTGTCACAGAAGGCTATCACATCTTAACAAGGTTCTGTTTGCCCTGAAATAATAATAATAATTGTAATATTAATAATAATAATAATAATAATAATAATAATAATAATAATACCAACATTGATTATTATCTCATCATCATTATCATCGTTGACATCGATCTATTAGCTACTGATGATGATAACTAAGATAGTCATGTTGTTGTGTTTGATAAGTCATCAGCTATATTACTTTTAAAATTATTACTAAACCACTACTTCGAAGAAGTTGATCACGATATTAATAATGAGGACGATGATGATGATGATAATTATAATTACGATGATGATGGTGATGACGATAAGGATGATGATAATGGTAATAAGGAAAATGGAGGTGCTAGTGGCAATGACAACAAAGATGATTACGACGATGATATTGTGCCGAAAGGTTCATATAATCTATATAATCTATGTTGGAGCTAGTACCGAGACATGAAAATCCAAGTCGTGGGTTTACATTATTTGCCTTTTGCTAGGCTCATCGTTTTATTTTATGAATTAATCAGATACATTCAGTTTAATGATATCTTGAGTACTCTTAAATGTTGAGACGCAATCGACATAATTTTTCGTTAAATTGAGGGGTTTTAGTTACATATATTGCAGATTGCTGACATTTGTCAACGCGTGCATTTCACGAGGAAACCGAGACAAGCAACCTGAGATAGCCGATCCGAGATTACCGGTCCAAAACAAGCAAAGTAAGGACCAGCAAACATATGCTATCCGTGAAGAAATACTGCTGTTTAAAATCTTATTCTTGAAAGTCGTTTTAAAAGAAGGAGAATGGAGAAAACCTTACCGTTTTCACACAATCTGCATCGAAGAGTACGGTGTGCCGTGGCCCAAGGTAGAAAATCTCCTTGGCAGGGTGACTTAGGGTAGTAGTTGCACGTGTCAATCGTGTCCTTACACTCATCGACTAAATAAGGAAAGAAAATTAGTTTACCACTTTTTTATCATTGCATACATCTAGGATTCCCGACTTAGAAAGAAGTAGGCAGAGTAATACATGGTGTTCAAACAAAAATGTCAAAATCTCGACTTTTTTTTTAAACATTCTATATATTTGATTAGCAGCGCGGAGAATTTGTATATAAAAATGACCATTATAATGTCCATGTTCTTCACACGAGGTTTCATTAGATTTGTTTCACGTCGTCATTATAATATTATTAAATACTCGTATAATAGTATAATATTGATCCAAGAGATGTACAAGAGTAACTGAGTATGTTGCAAAAGCACCATAAGTGTTGTCTAGTGTTTTGCATCTCGGTTGGACAATGCTTTGTCTTGCCTACGACAAATGTGCAGAAGATAAGACAAAGCAAAGTATAATCTGACTAAACCTGCCTCTCACGTGACATCACGAGACCTGGTCCAGGTTTGCCCATACGAAATATAACCGTGACATTGTTCTCTGCAGTCCTCGGCCTTTCTCTTTTTGAGGTGATTGTGACATCCATCATTTAAACATGTTCTTAGTTCCCTGAGGAATAAGATTAATATATTCTCTCTATAAGCCCAGTATTGTGTAAGGCCATAATTTCCCTTGTCACCGTAGTGGCAACAGCTCATGTTGTGATTGTTTATTCATATAAAGAAAGCGTTTATGGTGTCCAAAATCGGTAGATTATATATCGCAGGAATGATTAGTCTACTTATAGACTTCTAAGCTAAAGGACCTAGGAGTCAGTGCTATTTTGTCCATTTATAGTTTGACTTATCTGGCTTTGCAACCATACCAGGAGCATGGAATACTGCTAGCATTGTTCTCTAAATTATACTGGCACGAAATCTCCCCCAATCCGGCAAGGTTGCAGCTCTCACGCGCTAACCAAGGAACCTACAAATCTCAGGTGATAACAGGGACCAAAATGTTAAAGGTTGGGAACATCGCACGAACGTTCGTCGCGTACGAAACGAGAAAGTTCAAATGCCTTTCAATTTTCTGTCGCCCAAAGCAACATGTTGAAAACTCACCTTCTCCACTGCAAGAAACTGAAAAAAACAATAATGTCACAATGTAGATAATCATTCTACAAAATATGCAGATATATAAAAGTATATTGCTAT
The DNA here is from genome assembly GCA_029931535.1 of Margaritifera margaritifera. Lineage (NCBI taxonomy): Eukaryota > Metazoa > Mollusca > Bivalvia > Unionida > Margaritiferidae > Margaritifera > Margaritifera margaritifera. Next base: position 2,043,436 of record JAQPZY010001414.1, on the reverse strand, counting down.
ACAATTATAGACTTGTTGATGAGGTCGATACATGGTTTTCTAAACTGATATCGACAGAGAACAAAATATTTCCTTCATTAACTATTTTTCATATATCTTGTGTATAAAAGGTTGCAGGTATCCACTTTAAATTGCATCGAAAAACCATTCGAAAATTACAGTTTTCATTCTTCATGCTGAAGTTAGTTTGACTTTCAAAAACCAGCTTTATTCAAACATCTATCCCATGTCCAGCTCATAACTGTCCATGAGGTTTACTAGATTAAGGTACATAGGATTTTCTTTCCAACCCCAAATTAAGATAAAATTAAATGCAGCTGATTTTAGTTTGTGCATGGAATTGTAATACTCAAATACATTTATGAAAGGAACATATTTAAATGTAATATCTTACAATTAATAGTTCTGTTATTTCCGGTGCTGTTCAATTTGGGGCAGCATTCATCAGGAACTCTTGTTATAACACAGCCTTCGGGAAAGTTGTGATATATCGGACACCTAAGGTACAGAAACAAACATTCAAAAATGATTTAACAGCCATTTTCCATTCTTTGCTTTTCTTTTAAGTTTAGGCACGCCTTCCTGCAGTTGGAGGTCATCGTAGTGATGAAAGACTCTTGTTTTTCTTTCAATAAAAACATATGGAAATTTCGTAATTGACAGAATGACAACTAGATTCCAATGAAGCTATTGCACTTACTGGCTAGTATAAAAGTACACGAATAGTAATTCATAGAATACAGCGGTTAAAAGATGTCGAATGTTTGATAACAGTAGCGAATTTATAAGTTTAGTTATATATGCACTAAAGGATCTATCCCACGTCTGTAAGTGTTTATAGATGTCCATGTGTTTACGCCGACTTGGTCCTTTTGAACAAAAAGGTAATTCATGTTTACAAAGTACATTGTGAACTATGCAATAGCTCATTTTGGCTTTTGATGCAGGCTCTGAAATCTTAAATACACTCCACTGCATCCCACACCCCGAACCTGTATGTGGAAAGGTGCAGCTACGATAGGACATATATTTGCAGCAAAATTTCTTTTTGTTTAGTGTCCGTCGGTCATCTCAAGCCTTGTGCTAGCATACACTGAAAAGATTACATTTCTAACAAGTTTCTTTTTAACTCTGTTCAGTTTGTAATCTAATGTAGAAACAGATACTTAGCTGACACAAATGTTCTTAGGTTCCCCCACAAAAGTGTCTTTGTTGCGATCGAATATGATGAATTAGTACACTAAATTATACTCCCTAATTTCAGTCACTATTCCATGAAAACGTTTTTGTTAAGATTAAAATTCGTAATCATATGACTCCATAAAATACGAGATTCCAATCCTTACTGAAATTTTCTTACTGTACAATCCAAGATGGCAAACACGACAGAACAGACTGCCAACAATGTAGGCTATGATGACCATACAAACAGAGGTTTCTGAAAACTCTACTCGAACATGCCGAATGATCTGGAATGGTGGGACTTTTAAATACTATTTACAAATTAGTGTTGAGTATAAGTATCAAAATTGTGATTTTTATCGCTTCACTTACAAATTAGTACAAAGAGGTTTATTGATGTCGGGAGTCTGACATTCACACTGAGTCGCACAGCCGTCCTTCTACCCGTCTTCCTTTTCAAACGTCTGATTTATAAAGACACAGTAACCTGCGGATAGAATATATATATATATATATATATATATATATATATATATATATATATATATATATATATATATATATATATATCCCAAAATGCACATTTACTAAAGTAATTATATACAATTAATTTCTTATTGGAAATATCTACCGTCTTCGTACACCATCTTGTAAACATGTAATGATTCAAGTAGGAAGACAACTAGATAAGTATTTAGTTATTTATTATGCAAGATAGAATCCTAAATGTGTATATCATGTCTGGATTTATTGTTCAGGAATATGTTTCATGTAGCTACAGTAAATATGCTATATTATAGCGCATGAGCTCGCAATAGAGCCATAATTCATTACACCATTGTCATGCTAAGTCAACTGAATCGACTGAATACTGTGGACACCATGTCACAAAATATAGCAAATGAGAGATATGTAAAAGTGTACTCCACATTCAAAGAATATACACTGTTGCACGGTAACATGTCCATTATTTACTGTAAGAATGTTAGATTTTATCCGCGATTAAACATGTAACACACGTTCTCTGCATACTTTGCATACTTGGAAAGGAATGCCATCTGCATACTTTGCAAACTTGTTTTTTCACAACAAAATTGACATTGAAAGTGTTGAAACTGAATGAAATGGAATGGTTGCCTGTTTTTTAATAGAACATGCGACCAAAAGACTGAAAAAAGCAGCTTAAAATATAAGAACCTTTCTTTCGAGAAAACGCCCCGATAATGGTAAAGCTGTTCGAGCTTCCAATGACTCGTCACCCGGGAACTCTTGGATTGGTACCTGAGGTAGGAAGTCGGGTGGCTACTGAAATTGAGAATAAATATTGATATTTTACAGTTTTGTTCTTATCATGACTAAACGTTCGTAATTTTTGTGTGGTTGTAGAAATATATGACGTGATTGCAATATTAATAGATATAATTTTAAAAACAATCCAAAAAGGTATTCAAATTTTTTTTAAAAATAATTATTGCGAATTGCGACTTCTTGTTTCAAAGGCACATGAATGTCGTTGGTGATCAATTAGATCTTAACGCGATGCCACCTTAACATTTGCTCACGTAATAGCGTACAGTGGATATGAAAACTCCAAGAAAGAAATTAATATAAAAAGTGCTGATTGGTAATTTGGAGTATAATATTAGAACACAGATCATGCGATTAAGGTATGTTGAAAGTAAATCAACCGAAATAACAGTTGTCTATATTGTTTGCATACCGTATATACTCTCTTATAACTCGGGTCCAAGTGCAAACTGCGTAGACCCAGATCTGTCTTCGCATAATGCGCCGGCAGATCTGTGTCATTGCAGTTTGTTAGGAGCAATTAGTATAACAAAAAGCATAGACCCTAATCTGCCGGCGCATTAGACTACGGCAAATCAGATTGTATGTTCTTTGCAGCTGGACTCGACTTATAAGCGAGTAAAAACGGTACGTATCGTTTGTCCAATCCAGCGTTTCGCTGGGTTGTGATTGCTGTAAGAAAGAATAGAAATAAATCATTTAAGAAAGTAATTGCAAACATAGCCCATTGTTTTCCTCAATCAGATCTGGTTTGAATAATGGTAAGTCATACCTTTCGATGTAGCTTCTGATATTGCACTCCATTTCTGTATAATTAAATCATTAAAGACTGTGCAACGCTTGCTTTTAGAGCTTGAGGGTTACGTATTAATGCTAGGTAGAGAAGATCAATTCTTGCAACTGAAATCAAAATGTTTGTAATATGTTCAATTCATTTATAAATAATGCCGGAATGCATATCACTCAACATGATATTATATAATTTTTGGAAATTTAGGAGTATTTTGCAATGATTGTTGAGATCCAAAATCCAATCATGTGACATTTAATATAAATGTCAATTGGTTTCCGACCAAGTTGTGCTCTTTCTAAGTTTTGTTATATATTTTAGGAATTCAAGGTGAACATTTTCAATAAGCTTGTAATTTTCGAACTCCCAAACATCACATCCGTACAGCAAAATAGGTAAAATTGTGTGATCGAACAGTTGTAACTGTAAATCGATTGGAATGTGCAGATGATTTATTTTTCTATAGAGAAGATGCCGGTTTTTTAATCTTGACGGTTTTTGAAAAAAGTAATACTTAGGTATTTAAATTCCTTACAAAAAGAAATAGTATTTCCACCCAGTTTAAATAAAACTTAGTGCAATTACGGGATCCAAAAGATAATATTTTTGTTTTTGTTAAATTGACATTTAGTTTGCAAATTTTTACCGTACTCAAAGAAAACATCAATTTCTAATATTACAGTCTCATTTGCATAACGTAAAATCAACAGTTTCAAGTACATTTCGGTGTCAGAATCTTTTTCAGGTCGTTCAGAAACAGTAAAAATAGTACCGGCGAGAGATTTTCACCTTTCCTAATCCCGCAAAGAAGACTCACATGATCAAAAACTAGGTTTGGGTAATTAGATTTTGGAATTATAGCTTATTTCGTATAAATCCATGAGATCTCAGTGCAAGGGAGCTCTCATTCCTGGTGAATCTCCCATGTCACTATATCCTCCAGCAATTCAAACTAGATGAAGTCAGGGCATCAGGATTCACCTTTTTCTATAAGTCTACTATCTTTATACTGACTTCTTTGAAATCATTATTCCTCTTGTGAAAGAGATTTGCTCAGCAATATAAGTTTGTCTCAAAATTGTTCACAAGAACTTTAAAATTTTCAAGCTGTTAAATATGTGAGTGTATCGCATTGTACTTTTTTAGAGATTCCTTTATCTCATCCTTGTCACTCTCAAAGACTGATCTTTCAACATTTATCATTTTTTCTTTTGGTTCCAAGTATTGCTGTATGTTTTCTATGGGTCTTATATTTGCTTCTGATCAAACAGTTTTTAAAGAGTGCATATAAATTGATAGAGAAACTAATCCTTGGGTACATAAATCTTGAGTATCTAAAATATTCTTCTACTTATCATGTATTTGTTTCTGAAGTTTTTAGATTTTAGTACTTTTCTTTGTGAAACTCTTATATACAGCTGTTAAGTTTTTGTCAACTTTTTCTAAACAAGCTGTTATATCTTCCAAATGTTTCAACTCCAAAACCTTGCGTATGTTAAACTCGGCACCTCTTTGTACTAACTATCTTGCAGCTGCATCAGATTTATCTGTAGGTTCACCTAACCTTTAAGACGTTTCTTGTTCGTGTTCAAGTCAGTGTTTATTCACTGAATTAGTGCTTCACCATTGTCATCTTTCTCTGTGAATTTAAAACTAACATTTAAAAAAAATCACCGTTAAATACATTGTTATAGGTAGAGAATCTAATAGAGTAGAGTTACTGCCATTACAGTAGTTCTTTCTATTCTTTAGTAGAACAAGGAAATATACAAGTCTTTAGGCCTCACAAATCCACAATCTGTATCCGATTCGGTACATGTTTGTATAGACCAATGACTATTAAACAGTAATAATCCGATTCGGTACATGTTTGTATAGACCAATGACTATTAAACAGTAATAATCCGATTCGGTACATGTTTGTATAGACCAATGACTATTAAATAGTAATAATCCAAATCGGTACATGTTTGTATAGACCAATGACTATTAATAGTAATAATTGTGAGTTTTAATTTGTTACATACACTGTGTAAGTATTGTTGTGAGTTATTAAGATTTGAGAGTTATGTTTCTGGCATTACATGTCTATCCTTTCTTCATTGTCGTTATTAGTGGCCATTCCTTCTTTGAATTTTTTCATGTACATTTCTAAATTATGGAAACTATCTGGTAGTTATGAGGTCCTGGTCTCATTTTGATTGGTTATATAATAAAATATATTGTATTGTGATAATTAACTACATAATCTATTCTCTGTAATGAAATGTATAATTTACCATCTCTATTGTCTATCGAGTCGGACAACATTTTTCTTTCTCAGACCGTCTTTCCATAGACATATAAAAAGGCTTCACCGTTCTTCGGGCTTCCATTTTAGCAACAAGAGATCCTTTCAGTCCTGTCGACGAGCCATTTGTTGTACCCACTTATTATTATATTACATTGATCATGACTTATTTCATTATTGGTTATTGCTTTATTCACCATTTCATCAATATTATTCAACTTACTAATGGCAGAGGTTACAGTATCGTTGTGTTTTATGGCTGTATTATATACTACTAGCTTGTCTTTTAAAGCATTTGCAACACACCCTAGAATCGTTGCGCCAAACCCTGTAAAAGCTAGAGGAATAATACATTCTGTAGATTTGGTGCAATTTCTAAACTCGCAGCTGCAACAACCTTTCCACCAGAACAAAAACTGCCATATCAATTTATATCAAGTTAAACAATGTATATACTGTTTCATACTTTTTGCTTAAACTTCTGTAATGTTTTTATCTCTTTAACTATATCATTTTTAATTTCGATAATTTTCATCAACTTAAAATTAATTCCATGGTCGTCTGGAAGATATAATAATCTGTCTACTATTTAAATATTATTAACTATGCAGTGAATCTATTAACTATATAGTTACTTAAGTGTTGGGTCTGGTAGTATCTCTTCTGCTACTAGATTGTCAAACGTAAACTAACTCAAAGAAATTGGAATTCTAATTTTTAATATTTTTTCTATTGTTATGTATGATGTTTATATAATATTATATATATTTTAGGAAATTATAAATGTTTCTTCACTTTAATATTTGCTTAAATCTTTATGTTTATTAGGAAAAACATGTATAACTAGTGTCCTTGAATTAGGTTGTTTTGATCAATATGTTTTCTCAATTTGAAGGTCAAGGTTGAATTTTGTTTACAGTTAGAATTCCACGAAGATGACACACATTCTAGAACATTCTGTCATGTGATCAATCTTTATATATACCATGTTTGGTGGACATTTATTCAGTTCGACATTACCATCAGTCTTGTAAAGAGCTATTACAGTTGTGAAAAATCATTCCAAATTCTAAGAGAGGAATTATTTTAAATATTCATTGGATTATAACAGTGCTCATAAACTTTTGGATTTTGGATTTTTAATTGATGATTTTGGAATTTAAGTGAAATTATTCAGAGATTTTGGAATACTTCATTTTGACATCAGCACATCAAGATTTCTAGTACATCAGGACTTTGGAGACCATTGGCACATAATAACATTCAAGGACACATTCTATATTTAGGACTTGTGATTAGAACAATCATTCTTATTGGATTATTAGGATTTCAAAACACATTACTGTAAGTGACTTTTTGATTTTTCATTTTAATTATCTAGTAATAAATTGCTTGTTGATTTTTACTTGATTTGTTGGTTTCACTTTCTTTCTGTTACATTTTTCTTAGACCATAGAGTCGTAACACTATACCCATGTTATTTGGGTAATCTATGTTGACTTTAGCATCCTTTAACTTACTGTAAGAGTTGATTATTTAATGCTGCACAGTAAATAGTGTTCTTCTTTTCACTTGGCATTTATGAATGTAATTTTTAAAAAAAGTTCTTTATGCAGCAAAACAGTCCTGGCGAAGAAGTACGGTCATTCTTCCACTACAACGTTTCTTGAAATGGGCCCACCTTATAACATAATGTATTCAGTGGATAGCTGATCGGGAGGTGCGCTGCATTTGCCAGGGTCAGCTTTGTCTGCGTTCACCTAATTGTTGGTAATCAGGAATATTTTCCATGTTTGTCTTCCAAGCTCAGCTCTACGAGGCACTTTTTCTTTTTTTAAAGTTTCTTGTGATTTAGGAGCCTTAGAAATGTCTTCAGTTATAGTTTCACCACCTTCCACTTTGTTTCAAATTAAAATAAATTTGAGTGAACAGTTACTTGACTTATTTTCAAGTGATCTGTAATTTGTTTTCAAGTTATCTAAAATGTCCTTTCAAATTACTGGCTTCATCAAGTAACTAGCTCCTGTTGCGAAGTGCTCTCCTGCAGTCCTCTCCGCTTACGATTTTATATCTTTCCTTTCTTACAAGTATTGTGCTTGAAAGTTACCAAGCTGACACTTATTGCTAATTTATAATACCAATCTAAAATATGAAACCCCAACTAAAATCTCTGATTCCGTTTGTTGCTAAGTATTCTTCTTTCAACTCTTTATGTAATTCATTTAAATTACCAATTGGAAGAAATTTTACTCATCAAATATGCTATTCCTATTATTACAAAATCTGAGACACTTTTCCATTTCAGCTGATCAGGCATTTAAAAATATTTAATATGTTTTTTTGATTTCTTTTGAATCCATTGTATCCAACTCCTTGTCAGTTACATGTTTATCAGTTATTCCCTTGTATGTTCCATTTACTATATAAATTTGTAATTCGTTTTTGCAATCTTTTTCTATGCTGTCACAGAAAAATATGCTTTGCCTTTCTCATTTAGTGTACTGACGTTATTATCTTGTTGGGATTCTGGAAATCCGATTTCTTTTTCAATTTATTAAGATCTATTTAAATAGTGTAAATTGAGTGAAGAAGGCGTCGGTCAAGAGTTTGCAAATCTTGGTTTGTTGATACATTTGAGAACAAATTTGTTGATATTTAGAAGGGCAATGAAACAATATATGTAATTCATGGCGTAGAAATGCATCTAATGAGAGGCTTGGTTCATGTCAACAAGCAGCTCAGTAATTAAATACATAAGTAACCGATTGAGTCTACAAAGAATATATCAAGCATGGATTAGAAATAGATGAAACAATTATATAAGCCTCGTTTAACTATTACTAAAAATACATTGTATTACGAAGGACATTGTAGAGCTGGTATTAAAATCTCAAAAATTGGCAGCCGAGGATAAAATATAGGTTGATTATTTTTGTCTGTTTTGATTTGCTTTGCACTTTTTGTGTGCGTGTGCGGGGGTGGGTGTGGCGTGTTCGTTAGTTTGGACAAAAGAAGAAATAAAGATGTGATCCGCGTAATTATATATCTAAAGTATTATAAAATCCAGCATATAGACAAAGAAAACAGTTCCTGAAGATATATGCAATTTGAAGTACTTAACACAAATTAATCATTTGCCACGCGACTAAAGGAAGAAGAAGCGTTAATAGAGGAATACCTTGAAAGAATTGACAGTTATCTGTCTGATAAATTAATTACAATGCAAGTAAAAAGAGAATAGTGAAGTTATGTGGAACTTATAAAAGCAAAATTATATCATATGAATATTAACTTAGAAACGTACTATAAAGAGATAGCAGACACAAAAGGACATTTCGAAAGGAACAAATTAATAAATCAAAGCAAAATTGAAAGAACTACTAAAAATACTGAAAGTAAAAGTGCACAATAGTTGGGCATTTAACAGATTTAGATAATCACCTTAGAGAAAATATCAACAAAAAATTTCTCAAGAGTGTAAAAAGAAGTTTCTATTAGGATAAAGGCCAAGTAAATATGGCTTAACAACTGCTACACTTTTTTGCAGCTATTGGTATGATAGCAATGACTCTTGGTATAACAGCAACAAATTGTATAAGAAGCTTAACAGAAGGAGGTAGTGCTGCAAGTGGAGGTAACAATTTAGATGGCAATGACACAGGCGATTCCACAAATTCCATAATGATAAATGTAAAAATATAACGACAACAACAAAAAATAGTGAACAATATTGGTGAATATTTGTTTAAGTTAGCTGAATGAGCAGCAGCAGAACTGTCTGGTATCATTGGGATTAAGTTATCATTCTTTTTTCATCATCATCCTTTGTTCCGTTACCATTACTCAGGCTGGCACAATTAACGAGATTGTCTTTACTGTTTTAACTGTTTGCCATTTGAAGAATTGTTTGGATTTTGTCTTTTGTAGCTTTTTAAGTTCCATCTTTCACCACCTCAGTAATTATGGCAGAATTTATTCCTAGAAGAATTTGGTGGCTTTTAGAAAGTGGTATTGAAGCCTATTATGCTGCATATTATTATAACCACATCACTAGGTAACAAATATACACCGTTCCCAACTTACTGCATCTGAAATATATTTCTGAAATGTTATTGTTATGTTTTCATCAGAGTCGGAGTCTTTTTCACCTAAAATAAATTTTTCTAACAACATTTTTACTGTGTCGTGAACAATGTAATAGTTGTTCTATTTTTATTTTTTGTTACCTCAGCTGCTAATATAGATATTATATTCAATATAATACTATGATTTAGACAGGTTATTCCTTCAGCTGTTAGTTCACTGCTAACTCGTGGAAAGGAACAAATCCATCCTATTTTTATTTTGGCATTGTGAGAGAGTTATAGTAATCAGGACAAATATATCCACCATCCTCCATTCCACCAATAATGTCTGCTCCATATGTTTCCTGCCTAATTATATCATTAATAGTAATGTCTCTTTCTATTTTGTAATAAGTTTTAGGACCATTAGCATGTGCAAACATTCTTCCCTTTTAGGCATCTGCAATCACCATTAGGAGAAATATAAAGGTTATTATATATTATGTCAGATTATTTTAGATTGATGCTGTTGTTGGTTGGATTAAAATATTGACCAGTGCGTAACGGTATTTAGCATTTGGATAGAATATTTTTGATTTGGAAATACATGTGAAACATATATTGATGTTGCTAACCCATCTCCAAGATATAAATGTCAATAACTTAATCCACATCCTACTATTGCAGATCCATACTGCCCACTTTAATTGATGTTGCAAAATTTTCATATCACATCCTGCTCTATATCTGTTCTAGGGCTTTTTGGTATACACTTTTAAGAGTAATTATCAAAAATGTTTAATGACATGTATGTAAAATAGGCCGAAGCTGTATAATATATCTTCATCTCGTTGTGTAGACATGATATCCCTGTATCAGCTAGTGCACTAATTTGGTTGTAGAACAAGGATAAGACGTGCTACTTGTCTTCTTTCTAAATAATAATTCCACGATTTATGTACAAGTTTCATAACGATTAAAGGCAAAGACTCATCAAATCCGGGATAAAAAGATTTTATGTTTAAATAATTCGAGGTAAAAGGGTACGAGCTAATCTACGCGACCTAGGGTTTATTTCCAAAATAAAACGAGGCGACCTCAGGATTTTGGGTCATTTTTTTCTTTCTCAAATTGACCAGAAATCCTCCAAAAATTGGTCACCAAATATGTGAGTGGCTCAGAACATATAATGAGATTTTTCAAAAACAATTGGGATGACCAGTGGCCTATGATTTTTCGTAAAATTTTCACAACCGCACCTTAGTGTTGTAACCCAAATTTTTCAGATCTACTGCAAAGCAAACATGGTAAAAATAGTTAGGATTAAAGTCTAAATAAGTAGATTTTAGTCAAATAAGTGTTTTTAAAAAAGTGTTTTGGGGCATTTAGTTTTTTTTAAAAAGCCCAGACACCCTCCAAAAATGACTCATAACATATCTAGGGGCCCAGGACATATTTGTTCTTAACTACTAAACTGTGACTTGGAGACGGTTTAAGGGAGATTATCTCAAGAAAATGCTCCAAAGCATATTATTTTGATAGTTCAGTAAGTTTTTACTTACTGAAATCAAGAAGTTGGTGCGATTTGTACAGGGTCGTCTAGTGCATAAAGTTTTATTTTCTGAAGCGTCTACGAAAAATGATTTAGTGGTCTAATCCTTATAAGTGGGAAGATGCTTGCTAAACTGAAAGACAATGGCATCACTCATTTGCTTATGACTGCCTGGTATACAAACAAACTCCATCCATTAGACTTGGCAGTAAACAAATAATACACAGAAGAACTTAAATCACACTTCCACTGATGTGCAAAACAGGTCATAGAAACCAAGAAAGAAAAAAGAAGACTTCACTGATCGAGATCAATGTACTTTATCAGTGGACCTTCAATAATTAAAACGTACGTCGATTCATTCTGAATGGATAATTGTAGATAGTAGGAAAATGTCTGAGAGATCGGATCTAATTATCTGTGACTTTCGAAAAGCTGAGATGTGTAATTCTGACATACTTTTGTTTTTACTAGGAGACTTGATTGACTCGATTGACACGTTTATGCAGTAGTTATATCCGAAAATCAGTGAAGTATAAGGATTAGTCCTCTATATAATTTTTCATTAGGTCTTGTGCTTCAAGCAATAGTTTTTTTCATAAATAAGGAGGATTTGCATTTTAACAGGAATGTTTTCTGCCTGTAGTTAGAAGAAAAATACATATGCTTGATGTAATTTATTCATTCTGATGGCTCATGAATGTGCTTAAATCTTAAATCACATAGAACTTCAGAGAATAAAGTAAGTTCAGTCCTTCCGTGCATATATTTTCGACAGCAGTTTCACCTGAATGAAGGAATGATATAAATAAGCATTAAATATTCTTTTCTGAGGTCGTTTTATTATTCGTTCTTTCATTTTCATTGATACTAATAATTAAATACTTCATGTTCGTTCTATATCCACTCCATCCTTACGGATCTCAAAACACGTTGATTTAGGCAGTGAGTGGTACGGACAGGTATATTTTTTCCAAGGAAGTTAAAATAACATTAAAAGAAAACATGTACAAGATAATGTTTTATTACAGCAATTAATTTAAATAAAGAAAGGGTTGAACATTTATAATATCTATAAATGTACAAAAAACACAGGAGTATTTTCTGCATCGTATGTGGTTGATGTTTCGTTGAGTCTTTAAATTTGTGGTTCGAAGCAACCAAGAAATTTATGAAAATTGGTACCCATCGAAACATAGTGAAACCGCAGTATATACGAAATTAGATCACTGTGTCAAATGTACACAGATATTGAAAAAAAATACAATAAATATATATATAATCTTCAAAGTATTTCATTAAGAATATAGTGTTAATTGCATTTAATAACATTTAAATGCGTGTGAATATTGTAAATTAGTATACAGGTATAGATATATTGAATTCATAAGCGTGTTTTGATATGAGTTGTCTGGGAATAATATAGATAGGCAGTTGGAGATCCTTCAACCTTTCCGATTTTACGCATGTTCGAGTGTGGCATACTGCGACTTTGGCCTGCAAAATACAAGGATTTCTTTAATTTTCTCTTGTCTCGATTTATTGATTTCTCGATTGAATTGGGCGAATTGTAATTTCATACATTTGAAATAACCAAGAGTATAGAATAATTATAGTCATCATCATCATTATCATCATCATCACCACAGAGTTGTAATTATATAAGAGATCGGAAAGACTGCAGATTTTAAAGTTTCACTAATTAATATCCGAATTAACAAATAAATAATTCCTAACGAATGTCTTTTGTAATTGTTTGGTAAGACATCAACACATGAAAGGTTATATCGTGCAGAGTCAATTGGCGTGAAGTGCCTTGCCAAAGGACGCCCCGTGGCTGCCCAACCTGCCTGTTCTGAGCAGAGTTCGAACTTGCATCCTTATGATCGCGCGTTTGGAAGGCTAACAACTGTGTCACCGTGGTTAACTACTTACCTATTCTAAAACATTGTTGTCAAACTTTGAAACACACCTCCCTTCAATGCACCACTGCAAAAAAAGAATATATATATATATATATATATATATATATATATATATATATATATATATATATATATATCTGCGTGTGTGTGTGTGTGTGTGTGTGTGTGTGTGTGTGTGTGTGTAAAGACACCAACGTAATCTAACTGGTTACACAGATTATATTGGCGTCAGTTCTAATATATAATGAGGAATTGGAATTGAGGAACCCAGTTTATACGTGTCAATATATATATATATATATATATATATATATATATATATATATATGTGTGTGTGTGTGTGTGTGTGTGTGTGTGTGTGTGTGTGTGTGTGTGCATTTTTAAGAAACAAAACAAAAATGCGATTTTGCAGCCATAGCCACTAACCGGGTCTTAATTAGATTGATTTGCAAGGAAGATCATGTGGATGCTAATTTATTATATTTAAGTGTGAATTATTTTAAAACATACCCATTGGTTTCCTTATTACATCTAATCATAATTTACTATTAAAAGTAAGAACTTATATTGCTCATATCTTATCCTTTTGTTATAAAATACCATCGGATCATCTGGTTAATGAACTTATTATAACCTTGGAAGCCAGTCGTATATCTGGAGAGAGAGAGAGAGAGAGAGAGAGAGAGAGAGAGAGAGAGAGAGAGAGAGAGAGAGATTACCATGTTGGTTCCACATTCGGTTCCTGTAGCTGCACTTAAATATTCCTCCTTGCATCTGTTCGTTTCTGGATCCGAACACCTCATTAAGTGACAAATATCTGCAGGAACAAACTGAAATATTTTTAAAGTAAAATGACATATACCTCAAGGTGTACGAGTCCACCTAACTATCCAGTCACGCTAAATCGAATCTTTTAATCTAGTGTTATGTTCCCATGATTGCGAAACTGACGAACCGGGTTCGATTCCCGCTGACGCCAGTTATAGTCTGTATCCGTTTCCTGTTACATTTGGTTAAAAGAACAACCCTTAACTGCAACTGGCGTTAGGGATAGAAGAACTTGTTTCAGAGTTGTAGATGTGGTTTTTGCTAATCATGTGGTGTTTGCGAATCTCAAGGCATCACTACGATTAGGTTCCCTATATATTTCCTTCCGTTTTTTACATTTTCAATGAAATCCAATGCATTTATTACAAGTACACCCAGACTATTATATGTATATTAAGCACTAACTAAGACAAAACATTAAAAAACTGCATTATCTCAAAATATTTGCATTGGAATGAAATGACTGGATTTTATATTGCAAGAGACCTTTCCAGAATCGACCGAAAGTCACACCTAGTAGCATAGGATTCGCAAGTTCTAGCGACTCTCGGGGCCGACTTTGTTCCTTCTTTGTTTTTTCTTGTAATTGTCAGTATTCTAAAAATGGTCAAATTCTATCATTCAAAAAGCAAATTGACTAAAACTAACTGGGTAGGTATTAAGGTGTGGAGTTCATCCTAGGGATGACACAACTGGAATATTTGTAATAACTAAATGAAAAAAAATCGGCAATATTTCTATACGGTTACATCTGAATAATAACAATATTAGGTATTGTTATCAAATGATATGGTGAATTGTTTGATTACAACAAATACAACTGGATTAGAAATTCTGCGACAGAATGCATGACACAAAATAGTTCTTGCTTCAGAAATTTGATGGTAGGATAAATAGCTACACAACAAAAATTACGATAGCGAAATCATAACAGCTGGCAAATTACTAATAATTAGATAGTCCTTGATTAACTCAGCTAAACCTACAGGCTATTAACAGTTTAATTATCTCTTTGAATGTAAGTTTGTATCGTAGCCCAATCTTAAAAGCTATGACTTTGTTTACTAATTCACTGTATGACCCAAAGCTAAAACTGAAGGTTAAATAGTGGCCTCCATAAGCTTGGTAACTACAGTACAGCAATGGAAAAGTATATGAATAGTAGTTCAATGTATAACCAAAACGACGTTGTTGCAACGTAACAAGTCTTGCTTTTTTTTTCTTCTTCTTTTTTTTCTTTCTAACAAAGCCGTACTTAAGGCTATTGGATGCTTGATGGAATCATAAAGCCGTGATGAATGACACATGAGCTGTATGCAACTCTTCACTCCTTGGTTGAATTGCCAAGCAAAAGACAGAATCATTTTCAGATATCAAATATTTACATTGCTGGCAATTATTTATTTTCTTGTATATATTTTTTGGTGTACCGTGAGATCCTTCTTTAATGCCTTGATTGAATGTGCTCCTTGATTTATTCCAGAGACTTGAATGTTTCTGCTGATTTATGAACAATGTTTGGATCGAATGTCATGATGTATTTGTTGCTTGTTATCTTCTGGCTCATCCTCCTATGTGTTTATATCATCTAACGACTATTTCAAAGCATCAACTAACATTTTACAAAAATGACGGTAGTGTGAAACATGCTATGCCATTTTACAACCATGCCTGTAGTGTGAAACATGCTATGCCATTCTTAAGTATGTATTTAACTTTGTACCTGAGTTATGTGAAATGTACTCCTTTGATTCCAATCTAGTTTTTCCTTAGGATGCGCAACAAATTATTTCACTTGCAAATTTAACTAGATCAGACATTCTTTTTATCGAAAAAGATTAATTTGACTTTCAATATCATATATGATTTTATAAAATACATGTGTGGCCTCCTGCTACAGTATTGTTAGGTGGTTTTTCTGATATATTATCTTCAGCTGTTTTTCTTTGTTTTGTTGTAGATGTTTTATACTCAAGTTGAAGTACTTGATTGTTGTTCTTCGTTTTGTTGTAGCTGTTTTATACTCAAGTTGAATTACTTCATTTGTTTTTCTTCGTTTTGTTGTAGATGTTTTATACTCAAGTTGAATTAATTCATTTGTTTTTCTTAGTTTTGTTGTAGATGTTTTATACTCAAGTTGAAGTACTTTGTTGTTTTTCTTAGTTTTGTTGTAGATATTCTATACTCAAGTTGAAGTACTTTGTTGTTTTTCTTAGTTTTGTTGTAGATATTCTACACTCAAGTTGAAGTACTTTGTTGTTTTTCTTAGTTTTGTTGTAGATCTTCTATACTCAAGTTGAAGTACTTCGTTGTTTTTCTTCGTCTTGTTTTAGGTGTTGTATATGCATTGTCAACAAATATAACGTTTATCATCAGTACACGGCAGAATAACTTTAGCAGTTGGGATCGTTTACATCTCGTGATTGTATAATCAGTGTCACTTGTAGGTAGTTGTCCTCATGGTTTAACAGGCATTCCTTATACATCTTTTTTTTTATGGCGCAATTCATTATACTTTTGCAGACCTTTTTCTGATCATGACATATATTGAATGAATACATTTTTTACCTCAATCCTACAAACAATCTAACTGAATGTCTGAATGTTCATTCTTGAATAAACCAACAATATTCTTGTTTACTTTACGAATGTTATTGATGCTGCCCTTTTGGTAATCACTAGTGTCATACAAGTTTTCCTCCATGTCGCCATAACATATGTTTGTGTCAAAATTGATACAAAGTTGATCTATATCACTTAAAAGTTTCTTCATTATATCAATACATTAGTGTTAATTTACCTTGTAGTCAAACTCATACATTAGTCATTTCCTTAACTCTAACACTGTTAATCCTCTACATATCGATTTAGTGAGTTTGATCTTTTGTTTGCCATACTCACAAGAACTAAGTCCTCATCTTTGATAGTTCTGTTTGCAAATGACATAGTCTTTGCTAATATTTCATCTGTACATATTTTCATATTCATTCTTTTCCTAAAGTTTTCCATTTGTTTGCCAAAAAACAGCGTTGTTTATCAACTTCAAGTAGTCCTTTTTAAATCGTTAGTTGATTGTTGTCTCAAACGAGATGTATGACTTCAGCCAAGGTAACTGACTATAAAACATAACTTTATGTACTTTTGTTAATTTCAAGCCTAACTGACAGTACGGCTTGAGATTTCGATAATGAATGATATACTTGCTTTTACATTTCAATGTGCACAACACCATTTTTACGGTTGGCTTAGTGTTTTTGTCTCTTTATTGAATTTATTTTGTAGTGGAGATAAGAAAAATTATTGGGAAAAAGTTTCTCGGTTCCGAGATGTTATTAATTTAGATAGTGTTGCTTGTCTTTAGGAATTTCCAATGAACTTGTACAATGTGTCAATATCAATAGGAATTTTCAAGTCAACTTGTACAATGTGTCAAAATCAATAGGAATTTCCACTGGACTTGCACAATAGGTCAATATCATTAGGAATTTCCAATGAAATTGTACAATGTGTCAATATCAATAGGAATTTACAAGTCAACTTGTACAAAATGTCAATATCATTAGGAATGTTTAACAAGATTTTTTTTTCAAAATTTGTATTGTTAGTTGTTCCTACTCATTTGATTTCGTGTTAATTTCTATTTAATCACCAGTAGTACTTGCTTAAAAATTATTTTGTTCGTGTTTGTGGGTCTTTTCCAAAAGCGTTTTTCTTTTACAATTGATTCGATTGCATACAAAAATTACTTCTCATGGTTCGGTTTTTCCACATTGACATAACTTCTTTTGTTCCTAATCCATTCAAGCAAAATCTGTGTAAGTCCCACCCATTACTAGTTTAAATGTATCAATGTTCAAAGAAAGGTCAATAATTTTATCAAAGATTCACTTAGTATTCACAATGATTTTTTGAGCAAACTGAGTGTATGGATTGTCAAACAGATCATCTAATACATGTTAAATTACTAACTGTGAAGTATTTATATAAACTTCATTGAGTAATGAAACGTTTGTATCTTTTTATCCTCTTGATCACTTGGCGGTAGAGTTTAATTCCGAGACTAACTTGAAGTTAAAGCAGCACCTTTACAGATTAAAATTTGTGTATCTTTATGTCACTAATTTTCACAATGTCAGGTTGACCCTGAGAAAGAACAAGTATAAATCTCTCTTATTGCCTCCTGTAAACTGATGTGAACTTTCGGATTTAAATTAGTATATCTCCTAATTTATATTTCTTGCAGCAAGCGATCTCTTTTAAGCTGTAAACGTTTCTCAACGTTGTAAATATTTCTCTCTCTCTCCTATTCTTTCCCGCCTCATTAGTTATTTTACTACTTTGAGATAAAATCAATTCCTTATTGTATCTGGTATCTGAAACGTTTCACCTCTAATCTCATTAGTTATTTTACTACTTTGAGATAATATCTTTTCCTTATTGTATCTGGTATCTGAAACGTTTCACCTCTAATCTCAGAAAGTATATTCTATAACTGCTGATGTTTACGTTTTATTGTTTCAACAATGAGTATTATTTCTTCAATTGAATATGTTTACATTGTATTGTTTCAACAATGAGTATTATTTCTTCAATTGAATATGTTTACGTGCATCCAAATAATCATAGCTTTAAAAATCTATAGTGGATTCATCCTGAATTGTCTTAGATGATCCTACGCCTTGTACTAAAAAGCACGCGAACTAATATCTTTATTTGTCATCACTGTTCAAAGGTGATATTTATATGGTAAAAATTGTTTCAATATATTGGTACTGATAATATATAAATTGTTTCAATATATTGGTTATTGTTGTGCATCTTTTCAGATACACAGTCAACGCCTTGTTTTGGTTGGGTAGAGCCCGGTGTAAATTCTGAAGTGTTTAATTTTTCCAAAAACCCCAACACCCGAGTCCACATTACTTACTGAGATTGACCTAGATATCAAGAATTCTGAGAGGCCTTCAGACAAGTTTCATCAGGAAGCCTTCCGTAAAATGGAGAGCTTCCTGACAAAACTCGTATATTGGTACTGATAATATATGCGAATTATTATTCTTATTTTCCATTGTTATTCAATTGTGATATTTATAGCATAAAATAAGTGTTTCAACCTTGGTACTGAGAATGTAATTGCTACCCTTATTTTCATCGTTGTAAAAAAAGAATTATGCACTAAATGGAGCAACATTAATAAAAGACGTTTTAATTGTGTCTGTTCATTTTGTTCTACATTAATTTATTATGTGTCTTTGCCTTCATACGAAATTGCATTGAATGAAATTTCATTTTCAGTGCAGTGTTAATCCCCATAATCACCAGATGATAGTCACCTGTTTCATGCGTTTATACAATTTAAACCAGATTCTTTAAGAAGTTGGTTTTAATTTTGTAAGTGAAATTAGTTATATTATTACTGAGTTAATATGCGACTTTTAAAGCCTCGAAGCTTTAGTATATTACTAATTTCTTTATTCTTTTAAATGTCTTCAAAAGTTTGAAAAATAGTGACTTGAGGTTTTTTAAAACATTTGTACCGTAGTAGCAGTTTGCTAGTTGCCTCTGCGTTTTTCTAAAATATGAAATATTATTGTGCTTATACCCATGAACCAGTCTATTAGAATCCTAGGTTATTTTTTAATGACAGATGGTCACATGTTTGAGCTAGGTAGTCTAGGGATTTCTGAAATATACAAGCTGATGTAGGATCATATGTTAGTGGCCTAGGGTTTTCACGAAAAAAGTGAAAAATGTTGAATGGTCACATCTTGGTGGACTTTTTGGTTTTAAAGATGATGGAAGGTCATATCGGGCGTCTAGGTTTTTCTTTATCAAAATAGTTAAAACAATTTTAAAGTGGATAGGACAGGGTCAGTGGCCCAAGATTCGTAGATTTTTTTTATCATTTAACTTGGTGCTGTGATACTAAAAGCACTACAAATATAGTATTTTTTTTAATGTTCAGTCCTTCATAAGGTAGCTTATAAAACTATTAAAATATAAAATGCACTGTATATATTTTAGTACGCCATTTTAAACCATTCTTCTTTATTCAGACAAGTCGTTGGAAGCAATACATGACGAGTCTGACGTATTACATGTACCGCTTTGCATACTCAATAATGCAAGATACCAGTTTAGGGCATGGTTTGTAGTTTGCACCAGGGACCAGGTGAGGGGAGATAATCTGCTTAAAACGGTCATACTGCGCATGTGACATATCCTTCCTAGTAGTTAGCACCCAGATGTGAATTAGTTATAGGTATCACGACATTAATTAAGTTCCTTATCTATTACTTTCCTTTTCTACATTATTTAAAAAAAAAATATTCAGCTCATTGGTTATACGACATATGAACCAAGACTATCTTACTTATGTCGAGCACACAACATATAAAAAGTCAGCATAAGTTATGTTGCATATTGTAAAAAAGTAGTTGGATCTGAATGAACGGTCTAGTGAGATGTTTAGTCCAAGTGATCTTTCCTGAACATATTGAATCACACCTGCTTGCTTTGTCACCCTAAGCAAAAGCCAAGAGGCTGAAGTCAATAATCAATTTATTTTTGTTTAGGCCTTAATGTTGCTTTCTATTGAATGCAAGCATCATTCTTCGGTGGTTAGAAAACGTCCAAGATAAATCAGATAAAAAATAATATTGATTTTCTGGGGACTACATCATACACCAACAGCTCATCGACTTAGAGTGGTAATACTTATGATCTATGGTTAAGCGGTTATTGACTTCCGGTCACAAAGGTTGCATCAGGGAAAAAGTCAGCTTAACAAACTTTCATCTGCAGCTACTCATTGCGTCACTTTCATCGGTTTCGATTTATTGTGCTTCATGCAATACAACCATTTCTGGCATTCTTCGGTTATTAGGCAGTTACTCTTTCATATTTAAACTCCAAACACCCTACCATGGTTACATCCGCTCTAATTTCCAAACAAAATACTGCCTCTAAAATATTGAGGCGCAGCACAACAAGTGGCGGAGAGCAACTTGTTCGTGTAGTTCAAAAGTGGAGTTCGTCAGCCCTGGGTATCGGAAGATATCCGTCAGATGGTCTTATAAAAACTCTGTTCAGAATAAACCTCACTGTGTTGTTACGTCAAAAGCATAATAGTTAGGAAAAGTTTGGTATTTCTAAACGAATTGTAATTCTTACTGAATATTACAACAGGTGATTCACTGTCAGTGTGTCAGACAGGAGAAATACAAGACCGGTGAAAAATTCATATACCTGTAAAATTACGACTCACAGCATATAAAATACCACTTAATTTTGAGCAGACCGTCTTCCACCCGATATTCTGCTAACCAAGGAGCAAAACGGAGTTAAATCATTTGAGAAGTTGACATCGCTTATTGTACTATATAGATGGGAACGCGACCACGCACGCGCACATGCGCGCGTGAACGCACGCACACACACACACACACACACACACACAATGTACATACCCCACAGTAGACAGATTTAGGCCCATTAATGAGATGACACTGTTCATCAAGAGTATACACCTGTCCTGGATGTTTTTTCACATACTCATTATATTCCTGCTCGTTGTAGAAACTACCCTTATTGGTCACGCACTGTCTGAAATACAAACATTGACTGTTTGCTGTGATAGATAGATAGACAGTTAATGTATGGGATACTATGACCAATGGGACCCTATGCGGATAAGGGCAATTAACATTAGACCTCCATTTTTAAATGGGACAATATACGAACAATAGGAATTTAATATTAGCTCATAGGAATAACACGATGGTCCGTTATACGGACAATAATAATATTACCCCATATGATTAATATTATGGAAATCTATACGGACAAGGGAACATGTGATGTTAAATTGTCCATAGGTTTAACATGATTGGACGGAATACGAACAAAGGGAAAGGTAATGTAGAAAACACTGACACCTCCTAACACACAGAACTACTGCCCAACACCAACAATTACTAAACAACACCTACACCTACCAATCAATACACCGTCTTACTGACCAGCGCCCATCCCATACCTACTGACCAACACCCATAGTGACTCACACAAATGGTGGGATGTAAAAGAAGGTGGATAAAGTGGAAGTTTAACCCCTTATAAGCAAACCAAATTTCCTACTACCCCTAAAACCATTATAACTTTCCTACAATCCGCTTATAAATAAAACTAAAACTAAATTCCCCTACCACAGTTACAACCCCTTCAATCATAGAAGTGAGTTGAAAGGAGAAAACAGGGTACAAATATTAACACAGCCTACAGACAAGTATACAGTTTCAACCACGAAAAGAGTAGAAATGCTCACCATACAATAATACACAATTACTCACTCACTATATTATCACTTATGAAAAGGGAGGAGGGAGTTTAAGTTTTAGCTGTTAAAGATAAAATATAGACAAAGACAAACCCACAAACAAACACATAGATACACACATAGTTCGGCAATAATGGAGAAGTATCTCTGTTTCGTAGAGATCTGGATGGCCCTGAAAAGGGTCGTTGGGGTGTTTACAAAAGATGGCTAACACTGGTGGCATCGCTCTACTGTTTTTCTTCGTAAGTTTTTCCTTACTGCAGGCCCATAGACCAATACTCTCTTGAGGCACTCTTGTCTTTTATTGTGCACTCTTCTTTTCCACACCGCAGAGTCCGTGATCCTGATTGATGGCACAGGATGAGGCAGTGTGGATCAAACAGGATGCTGGAAATGATAGTAGATGACCCCACCTTGGTCCACATCTTGGCTTGTCTTGAAAACAGATGACAGAGGGGACTAACGCACCTCTATATATAGTCTAGGACCAGATCGAACCTGACTTTGAGCTTCCACCAATCAGAACGCATGTAACATAACATATTTCAGTCAGGGCGTGTACTCTATCACCCAATCAGAATACAGAGGAGGTACCCCTAAGCGTTTCTACGATCTACAAGTGCGAAACAGTTTTAGTACAATAGATAGATATGGCCGAAACGAAAACTTTTTGTTACGGTACGCCTGCAGTGGATACTGCTAATACCAAGAGTAACAGCACGACTACTACTGCTGTTGCTTTTATTATTCCAAAGAATGACTTGGATTAGGATTTGGCTTTTGCGATTTCTTATACTCGCAAGAATGTTTTTGCGATACCACCTCCACCTTCTTCTCCTTCTTCATCACTGTTAGCACATAATGATTTTAAAAGGAAAAAGAAGGAAGGGTTAGAGGTATGTTTACAATGTCAAAGGCAGAAGAACAGACTTTTGTTCAAACACAACAAGAGGAGGAAAAGAGAAAGCAACAAGAGAAAATTAAAACAAGAAAGAGTGAACGGAAGGAAAGGAGTGAACACAGAACTATCAGTCTGTTAGGGGACATTTTGGCGGAACTAAAACACCTGAGAAGAATGTATGAACCCTCTTTGTCAGAACCCAAGGGAAAGAGACCTTCACAATCCAAGAATTCTAAACGTTCATTGACTACATCAACTGCCACCAAGACACCAGTAGTGGCAGCAATCACTACCACAACAGCAGTAGTACTTGGACGTAGAAAAGATTCAAGGGAGTTAAAGCTGATATTGAAAAGTCAATGATATTTTGTATTCAAACCTAACAACCCGTTTCAGAGCCACCTAGTTCTCTCAGAAATGAGATACTGCTCCATGATTGCCAATGCAAAAGAAAACAAATCCCGCCACAAAAAATAAGCGTGTGTGTGCCAATATCGAATAAATACTAAAAACAAAATCAAGACATGAATAAGTTTTTGGTATATTCGCATGTATAAGAATCACATTGACATTTCAAATGCATCACGAATGTCTATTTTTTCTTCTTATTATCTTGCCTTGAATTTATTCACTGGAATGAGTTCTTTTGTTGTTTCTGCTTGTCTTGCTTTGAATTTCTTTACTGGAATGGGTTCTTCTGATGTTTCTGCTGCTTGTCTTATCTTAAAATTATTGCTGGAATGGGTTTTTCTGTTTTCATGCTTCTACAAGCTCATCGTTTTTCTTTTTTCGCTTTCTTCAGACACTCTGAAGACCAATGTCCTTTTTCTTAACAATAATAACATGCATGTTTACTTATGCCTCTGGGCCTAATGTCTTCTGTTTTTGACGTTCTTTTTCTTTCATGTTGCGGATATTCTGTTGTATAATACCATTTATCTTGAAAGACCTAACATATATCGTCACTTTTATCTCAAGAGGGGTAGTCTTGAATCTCTCCATAAGTCTTGTTGGAGGTGCATTTTCGAAGAGAAAACGACGGATCCCTATGCAACACCATACACTTCCTTCCCAAGGCCGAGAAGTCAAGAAAGGCCAAGAAATAAAATCGTCCCTTAAGATTGTGTTCACATTCAACAGACCAACAAGGTGACATGCAGAAAATTTAGAACGACCGCTTAAACTCATACGATCAAAGAGTTCAAGCCTCAAGACCCGGCAGAAAAAGCAGCTGCATTTATTACCAATTTATCAGATTCTATGTTAGAGGAGGTATAACGGCAGTGCCAAGCTGAAAATCAAGATCGTTTGCGACTGTCAATAACCCACAACAGTTCGAAATATCCTACTTGGATTGAATTTACTACACCTGCGGAATTAACCCTCTTCCTAAATCTTGGATAGAAGTCAACATGTGCAACAATCCCACGATAGTTTGACATGACCGATGGAAAATCTACCCTTCATACGAAGCACGTCTCACCTTTTTCGGGCAGCGGAAAACGTAAAGTTTTATGTGTGGATCAATTCCCGTCCACGAAACGAAATATTGTCAAGATTAATAACGATCAAGATTAGATGTGTTTAGCCCTCGGAATCATGGTGACTAGAGCTCATGCCAATGCACCAGAATGGAAACAATAATGGTCGAGCATTATCCAATCAGACAAAGTCAAACAACGGAGAGAAGCAGAAATCCTCTTTGGAACAAGCAATAATTTTGAAAGAGATCGCGTTTGCAATTCCTGAAATTCGTGAGTCCAGCGTGTAACGACCGACATCGAATTAAACAATTCTGACAGCAGAAAAGTGCTTGTAAATTACGGACAGTGCGTTCAACCTGTGGACAGAATGTTCGTATCAATTCCGAAGATGCACGCGTTTGTTCAGGAAAGAAACGATGTCGTATTTGTGGTCAAGTCGTCGAGTCGGATCATTAGTATTACATTCTGGTGGAAATGGCTAAAGAGTAGTTTCCTCACTTTTCAATACCGAAGAAAATCAACATGAGGCGATCTGATATTTTCCCGAAGCGAATTATTACAACATCGGTATGCGAACAGAGCACCCAGAAGATTTCAATGCCTGGTACCTAGCCCATTCTTCAGATCCTTCTCATTTTTAAGAAGAAATATTGAAATATCGACGGTCCGATGTGAACTTTTTACGACGTTGTTGTCGAAAATTTTGACGAAAGTATGGATCCCTTGAAGGAAGCTTCCACCACTGCCAAAGATTAGTGTACCGCAAGAAGTTATTTATCAGAACAACTAGCCATCGTACCAGCTCAGACGTATCATTTCATCAGCCGTCGATATTCAATCAAAGCTTTGCGTTGGTTACATGACTTGTACCAAACTCAAGACAAGTAGATATAATCGGTGGAAAAAGGAAGATTAGATCTTATTCCGTCGATGGTTGGGATTTGGAAAAACCACAGACCGTATTCGAATTTCACGGATATTTATTGCATGGCTGTCTCACGTGTTATTCTCACCGAGAACTGACAGATCCCTTGACAGGGCTTACCATGGAAGATCTTGTATACGACAAAACTTACCAACGACTTAGGAGCATGGAAAGTCAAGGATACCGCTTGGTGCAAATGTGGAAACACGACTATGATAGACGTTTCCAAACAGATCCAGAATTTCAACGCATCGTCGAAGACTACGACGTGTTTATAGGACGGGCCAATATCACAAAGCAGACCGGTCTCAAGGAGAAAAAATCCAAAATATCGATGTGTATTCGTTGTACCCTCGTACCCTTGGGTGTGTATATATGCTTCATCTGCTACAGGTCAACCTGAACTTTTGACAAGACACATCGACGTCGAGCACGTCCACCGGTACAAAGGTCTGATAAGATTTCAAGTTCAACCATAATCCCGTTTTGCTCATCATTGCTATAGAAAGCTGATATTTCATTTTCTCGCACGTGTGCTGACACATGTAAACCACACCAACCTTGTCGTTACGATGACCAAGAGCGCGCCTGGATAAGAATGTGAGTGAGTGTTGAATTGTTTCATGCTCTCTATAGTGGATACCGATTGTTAAAAGCTTACGAAAGTTGGCACGTTCCTACCACAGTAAAATTACCAACAGGATGACGACTCGAGTCTAGGATTTTTTTTCCAGCTACGTCAAAGAGTTTCTTAAATTGAAACAAGAAGCCAGCGGCTATTCCTCCTGGAGTCACACTCCAGAAGAAAAAGACCAATTCAAACAATATATCGATCCCTAGAAGGCATCGACTTGGAACACGAAGAACAGAACGAAAAAAGACAATCGCTTGCTGAAGTCATGCTGAATTGTTTGTGCGGAAAACTCGTTCTAGATGTTGCCCAAGACTGGATAATTGGTGGATTTAAATCAATACTTTCAGCCTATCGACAATAAAGGAAAAATCATCAAACACATGGAATTCATACGTGAAGATGATCTTGGTACTTATGAAGAGGCCATGGTGTTTGTTCCACACGGCGAGTCTGATAGAGTCATCATTGCTGCGGAAGTGACAGCGAATGCCCAATTAAAATGTTACCCAGTGTAAGAGACCGCGTTCTTTGCTTTGACACAGGTAGATGCATGTACATCGATCGATCGGAAGGCCATCACCCTCACACTGAAGACGAACGTTAGGAGGGTGGACCTATGATCATACCGAAGGGATTATTTTGAGTTTTGAATGGTTGACCTAAAAGTTGCGTCTACCAATACCGAGACAGGAAAGGACAACTTCATATCAAATGCAAAGTGAAAGGACTGACACTGAACCATCTTTTGAGTCAAATGGTAAACTTTTGTCGTGTTAAAAGAAGTCTAAAAGTCAGGTCAAGATCAAGACTTTCGTATCACAACGGCCGATCCTCACAATACTGTACATTTGTCAGATCACCAAATCGTCAGTCGACCTTTAGAAAAAGTGTATCAAATCGAGTGAGACGCCCCGATCAGTATAAAAAGGTCAGAGATCCAGAACAGAAAGATCATTGTGAGTAATGGATCACTCCACCCAAAGTTGAAAGAAAACGAATGTGACGATGTGCCTTGCGACAAGATTGATGCTATGTCCTGCTAAGAGAGTGGTGAAGACACGGGCAATGTAGCACAGGTCCACTCTCCAAAGTTAAATGAAGTCGAGTGTGTTGCTGCGCTTCGCGACAAGAGTGATGCTAGGCCCTGCGACTTTAGCGACAGAGCACGACCGTGCTCCACTATCGAAAGGGATGCCGTCCGTGTGCCCATCTCTGAATATCATCCATCCACTCACAAACCATTCTGGATATCACAAGCAAGTTCATCTAGAATCAAGAATAGAAAAATAATGCATGTTTTCAGTGGCTTTATCTGGCTATTGTGATTTTGCCAGTTGATTCCAGACGTTCAGAGGGTAATGGCCCAACTATCTGGATGGACCCAGTTCCATACGTTTAGCGAGAGTATGATTTGTGAATAGATCACTTACTCCACTTGGAAAAATATTAGTTCTGAAAAAAAACATGTTTGTGCATTCTTTGAAACTAACTTGGTGAGAGGACTTATCACCTCTGGACTTAAATGGAAAGAGATTTTAACAACTTCCACGCCAAATATAGAAAAGTGTTTCACTTTGGCAAATGACAAAAGTGAGAAATACTCTGAATGCATTTTGAACATATCCATTTGCAGCATTTGCAGCATATAATGAATTACATGATAAATTTACCGTAGAGAAATCAGAAGATTTTCTTAAAACACCAATATGGATGAATCCTAATATTAATGTTGGAAATTCCAGTGTTATGTACATGGACTGGGTGAAAAAGGGAATTATGTATGTAAACAATTTAGTCATTGAAAACGGTTCAATGATTAATACAGATGATTTTTAAATAAGTTTAAGACGCATGTATACTTTTAGAGTTTCAAGGCACGCTCAGAGTCATCTAATCTTTCTCTAACAAACTTAATATAAACATATATGTGTGTGTGTGTTTGTGTGTGTGTCCCTTTTTTTACTTAAATCTGTAATGTTACTCATTATGGAAAAAGGGCTGTTAAAGCTTACATCAAATATTAAAAGCTAAAACTTCCAGGCCAACATCAGTATTGAAATGAAATCAAGAATATGAGTTTCTAGATGAGAGTGATTGGAAATAATACCTTTTTTTTACTTTTAAATTAACTAGATGTACCAGATTGAGATGATTTCAAACTAAACGACTGCACAGAATTTGACAAATAAGTACATTAGTGACGAAAATTGGAAAAGTGCCTACAAGCGTGTGCCCTTTATATAACGACTCCTTGGAGATTTTATCTCATCTTTTTGGAACTGTTCCAGAACTGAGTCAATACTTACTAGCTTTATCGGGTGGACAAGGAGCAAGTGTAATCATCTGGACAATTTTCAAGTTTGAAAAAGAGAGATACAGTGATCAATCTCCGTATGTTGCAACTGAAATCATATGTTTATAAATGTAGATTCAACGATGAAAGACCGAACATGACTGATTTTAAAAAAAAATGAAGTTTCAAGTCATGTGAGAAAAATATTCCACATATATCAATTGTACATGGAATAAGTCTGATGACAAATGGCAACTATACACACATCTTTTTGAATGATTTGTACCATGTTTACAAATCATAATTATAATTTAGAAACAGCTCAGATATGTCCACATATGAAATTAAGCATGTGTGCATTGGTGTATGAACGGCCTCAATAATTTAACACTCAATATATTTTCTTCTCTTGCTCCCCCAATCTCTCTTTTCAAGTGACTTTAGACACTTTTTAACATTCACATTTGTCTCCTTATCACTTTTTCTCTCCCCTATAAAGTAGCCAATATTAAATTCTGTATTGGGTTGAGAACTAGAATATAATGCTATGTTGTAGTGCTAAACATTATTCCCTGCAAAGTAACCCACACCTGTAATGGAGAGTGAGGTAGTCAGTGGGATGGTACCCGACCCACTGCTACCTATGTACGGGGAATAATAAATATCATATTTCTTTTAAAATGCTGTTGGTTGGGTTGTGAATGTTTAAGAAACATTATTTTTCTCTCTGTTGATATTTGCATTGACTTTCTATTGATGATGGCCTCTTCTCGTTCCGCGTGATTCCACCTGGCCTATATTCTAACCTTTCTTTCTACTTCACCTAGGGATGTGTTCTTTTTATGTCCGCACTTAAAAAGTATAAAGCGGTGCGTACATGATTCTTGTCATTCATCGTCGACTCGTCAAGAATGACTCAGTATTGCCAAGTAGAAAAGAGGGTGAAGCCATACGCCTGTTACAGAGGCTACAGCACCTAGTAAGCTTGGTGGAGAAAATGGGGTGATATCCAAACAGGCGTCACCTCAAGAAAGAGATGGTCGCCTTTAGAACATCGAAGTTACTCATCAGAGGTGATGGAAGAGGAGATCGCCAAGATCAAAAGTGCATGGGCCCAGGAGAAACTGGATAGAGAGCGCCAGAAAAAGGATTGAGAGCACAACGCATCAATAAAAGATGGGGGAGAGTTCAACAGAGGCCAAAGATCTCTTAAGGCAGCAACAATTAGAAAAGCTCTTGACCCCGCAAATGGAAGATTGGCAGATAGAGGCAGATCCGCCTCAGTTTACACTGGCAATCTCCATCTTCATCAACCCATGGGGTAGTGACTAATGAACCAATAGATGTGGAGCCTGTGGAGCTTGGCCTGGGAATTATGGTAAAAAAAAACCACACAAAAAAAACAAAAAAAAACCCCAAGTGATCAAAACAACGACTCTTTTCAAGGCCACCCAGATATCTCAGAAACAAAGATACTACTCCATAATTGCCAAATATGTGCGTTTATATGTGATTGTTTATGTGTTTGCCCTATTCTATGGCTTGTCTTTGACAACTAAAACTTAAATCCCCTCTGCCCTTTTCATTCGTGATAATATAGTAATAGTATATTTGTGAATGTGTTAGCACTCCTACTCTTTTCATGGGTAATTTGTATGTTTGTGTATGTGTGTAAATATTTCTACCCTTTCTCTCCTTTTACATAATTTCTGTGGTTATAAGGATTATAAGGGTGATAGGGGATTTTTTTCATAAGTGGATTGTAGGGAAGTTATTGGGGTTATTGGGGTATTAGGGGGATTTAGTATTGTTTATAAGGAGTTTAACTTCTATTTTATCCTCCCCTTTGTGTGAGTCAGTGTGGGTGTTGGTCAGTGGGTATAGGTACTGGTCAGTAAGACGATGTATTTATTAGTAGGTGTTGGTCAGTAGGTGTTTGTGTTAGGTAGTAGTTCTATGTGTTGGTCAGTAGCTGTCAGTGTTTTTACATTACCTTTCCCCTTCTCCATATATGGTCCCATAATGTTAAATCTATGAACAATTTTCACATAACATTTTCCTTTGTCCGTATACAGTCCCATAATGTGAATCCTATCGGCTAATGTTAATATTGTCCGTATAACGGACCATCATGTTATTCCAATGGGCTAATGTTTTATTTCCAAAGTCCGTATATGTCCCATTTTAAAATGGAAACCTAATATATTAACTTGCTTGAGAAACTAGTAATGATAACTTACTTGATAAACTAACGTACCTACCTTCTTATATACCTACATATATAACTACTACCATACACACAAATGTTTGCATGTTTTTGCACAGAGAGAAAGACAGACGCACATATACATACTGGATACAATGGGTGCATATACACACATACCTATAACCGAGTACACACATCTTTTTAGGGAGAACGACTTGTCTTTATATTCATTATTTCGACATCACTTATTAATTGCAGAGGTTTCAAACCGACCGGTACTCACAAAGTGGGTGCGTACAATTGTGTTCCTCCTAAACGAATACTGGTCAAGTGAGTCACCCGTATTAAACGAAGTCTGAAACGAATGCAAGTTTATAATATTATGTCTCTCGATATACACTGTACATACTTGTCTTTTAGTGTCTTCTTGAACGCTTCCACTGAGCAGTTAGAGAAAATCCAGGGGTTTCTGGAATATGGCGCGGCTGGATCGACATTTTGGACAATGGGAGTCATAATAAACAAATCCTCTGCCTTACAATCAGTGGAATTATTTTCGCCGTCGTGATCTGCTCCAAGACTGGAAATAAGAAGCAAGCAAAGCGCATGACTATAAACAAGATACAGTGCAGCTTGTAGATACTGTTACTAAAATGTGGGCATTCAGCAAGACAAAAGTTATACTCCTTTCTAAAGGTATTAGTATCATAATGAAAACATAAGCTTTCTTCTTAAGAATTATACAATTATCGACCACTTTCAATAGCTAGTTATGTGATCACTAGTAGGTAATATTTTTACGTAATTTTCTATAGTAAAATCATCCTTTATTATTCTGTAGGTTATACCTTTTCAAGAGTTTAGAATGTTTGCATTCTATTGTTGCAGATATTCACATTTAAGAATACCTTCAGTTTTATTTTTCAACAGAAAATAAAAATGGATTTAACGGCCAGCTGACCAATATGTAATCATCCTGCAAGGTGGGACTGTTCACCTAATAGCATTTTTCCCCTAAATGTGTAGGATCGGTCAAGCGGTCTTCTTGGAGCCTCAATATGTCACTTATTTGGATTATACTACACACCATATACAATTTAAAGTCTTTGAAACTTAAATATCTCTCAACCAATTCATCAACATTTGACAACTTATTTCAGAGTTCTCAGATAATTAACATTATCGTTCCTTACGGAGAAAGAAAAAGAAAACGATTGTATGAAAAAGCTACGAGAACAAGTGGGTTGAGCATTTTCCTCAAATCGGAGAGGTCATTTGATTATCTAACTGAATGTATTTTACATTGATCGAATAGTAAGTAATTTCGACGGCCTGGATGATCTGGTGATCTGGTGCTTGATATATAGGAAACAGGAAACCCAGAAGAAACCACCGTCCTTGGATTGGCGGCCACTGACAGTTTCTCATGTGGAAATCAGGAATCCAACATGGGTCACCAGAAGTACTAATCGAGTGAACGTAAATGCGGGAGACAAATGGAGACAAATGGGGAGCCTAAAGTTGACTTACTTGTGTCCAAGTTCGTGTGTTGCTGCCTTCACTGTCCAAACATAATCACCTGTCTGGATAACCGAAGTTCTGGCACCAGTTTCACATACATATCCTGTAAAGCTAAGACCTGAAAGGAAAAAAGAAGAAGACTAAATATCAAAATTACATTCTACAGGCTAACGTTCAACACTTACCAGATACTCTGATCTGGACGGATAAAACATCTGTGTTTAATTTATAAGAATTTATTTTATTGATCTCAATGAAATGGCATTCAACATAAATTTCACTCAATACATTGCAAAAGACAAACATACAAGCGCGTGAAATACAAAGCTAATGTCACAGTAATTACATAAACATAAACAGGTATACCAATATACATATAGTGATTACACCCAATGCCAATAGGATATTTGTTGGCCCGAGTGTGTGTGACTATGGGTCTGAATTTATTTACAAGACAACTATACATGATTCGTTCCGTAAACTTAAAAGTTTATCAAGATACTCTTAGATAGTGCTAAAATGTGCATTTTACATATGAAAACAAATTATATCCAAACTTCCTAACAACTATCAAAACTTCGAGTCACTTTCAATCGACTGTCATCTTTCCGCATAACCGCAATAGATTTAACAACGTTTCAAGGACGGGCATTTACTTCTTTCACAGCTGAAATGCTTACGGATATGGTTATATTCTCTGCATCGTGAAAGTTGTGGACTGAGGAAAAGGAATTAGAAAATATCCCATACAAATGTGATATAAAGCAAAACTTCAGTAAATGCCGATTTTTCTACTCATTACACATTTTATAACATAAGTTAAGTCAACCAATTAGCAGCCAACAGGATTAGGGCCTGAACTACTGGATGAGGACCCTTGCAACAGGTTCAGGCAATGACTGTGATTGGCTTAAATTAGCTTGTTTTACATGTGTTACTACCCTATAGAAATACGAAATATAGTGTAACACAACTATCCAGTCTGGATAGCACCGCTACTACATTCCTTCAAACCATTAAGAACACTTTCTCAGTTGAATGCATTAAAGAAAGCTCAATAAATGTAGCTATAGTTTTTATTTGAATAAATGTAAGCCAATGGGTTTGGTGACAACATTCCATAAATTAGACTAGGCCCTTCTCCTACAGTATTATAGATATGCATGAATGATTCTATACATCCCTCCCAAATATCGATAATTTTGACTTCTAAATGGCATTTGGTGGAGAAGAACACTTGTAGTTGTAAACGAGCATATAATTCGAAAACATAATTGATACAATCAGTGGGAAACTGTCTGGGTGGCACGAAAACATAATTGATACAATCAGTGGGAAACTGTCTGGGTGACACGAAAACATAATTGATATAATCAGTGGGAATCTGTCTGGGTGACACGAAAAGTACCCTATCAACATTTAACGTCTTTAATGATAGTACGTGTTATACTCCCTGAAAAGGTTTACTACCAAATAAGTTGGAGGCGAATTGACTGTACCATCTTGTTTAATGGATACTGACTCCAAAACAAGAAATGTGTTACTGGCATGTATTAAGCACTCTAAGAAATTAAGAATTAGCATGACAACTTATATATTATCAGAGAGACGGAGAGAGAACGAATCAGAGGCAGAGAGAGGGAGTATGTACTTACCGCCAATCGTATAATCAAAGGTGTCTTTATACAAGTTGTACCTAAAATTAAAACAGTCGTTAGTAGTTAAGGGTGGGTAAATAGGTACTGGAGGGTGGCACTACGGGTACCAACGGGAATTTAACATGGAGGGTGGCACTATAGGTACCAACGGGAATGGAACATGGGGATGGCACTCTACGGGTACCAACGGGAAATGAACATGGCGGGGCCTCTACGGGTACCAACGGGAATGGAACAGGGAGGGAAAATACACATACACAAATTTTTTAAAATAGGCAATTTTTTGAATGATAATCTTTTCGAGAAAAGTGGGTGGCCCTGAAAAGGGCTGTTGGAGTGGTGTCAACCAATCAAGCTAACACAGGTGGCATCTCACAGAGGGCCTTCTTCTTCTTAAACTTCGATGGACTTCAGGTCCGTAGAGAAGGGCTCGCTTCAAGCAGCCTTGTCTTTCGATATAGATTCTTCTTTTCCATATCGCTGTATCTGTCATCTTGGTAATGGCCCATGAGGCTTTAACGTACATGGGGAAGTCTGGGTTGAATAACATTCCCGATACGAGGTTCGATGATTTCACTGAGGTATACATCTTGAGAAACGGTAAAACTCTATGACACAAGCGGTGGTATATATAGCCTAAGAGCGGATTGAAACGGATCGAAATGAACTACCAATCCAAAGGCGCGTTACAACCGGGTAGGTTTTTGCTTCCAATCGGAAGAGAGTGGGGGTGTGACGTCATCTTGAGTATAAAGGCATCATAGCGTTCGTAGGGTTTTACCTTGGGCGGCATAAGTATGACGGAGACTACGAAGAGCATGTATTGAGGTGAGCCTGTGACGACGGAAAGTTCTTATGTTCGGAGTGAGAGTATGACGACAGCAGCGAATGACGTGGTGAACTTTCAACCGGAAGAGTTTAATTTAGATTTTGCGGATTTTCTGTCCTCCTCTCAAGAATTTTTGCCTGAAACCACGACTGCTGTACCACTACCCTCTTTGCCTGTCATCGACGATTTTAAAAAGAGGCAACAAGAAGAATTGGAAATTTTTTTACAGAGCCAGAGAGAAGCCGAAGAAGTTTTTCTTCAGCAAGAAGAGGAAAGAAGAAAGCAAAAAGAAGAAAGAAGAAAGTTAGAAGAGGAGAACTGTGAAGAACAGAAGGAAGAGAGTGAGGAAAACAAAACGGTGAGTGTGTTACAAGACATTTTAGCGGAGTTAAAGAATCTGAGAAACATGTATCAGATTTCTTTAACACAACCAAAGAGAAAGAGACCATCATGGGCGAAACATTCTAAACCCATCACTGCTACTACTAGTGAGATGCTACAACCACCACCACCACCACCACCACCATTCACTAATACCACTACTACTACTACCAAAGCAGCAACAGGAGGAGGAGGAATAGGACTTGGTCGTGGAAAGGGATTGAGACAGTTGAAGCTGATCATGTCCAGTCCATAAGTTTGTTAAAAACAAACACCCCAACGGTCCTTTTCAGGGCCACCCCATTTACCAAGAAAAGATCATAATCCAATTTGCCAAAATCAAGTAAAACTTTAAAACCCATTCCTTGGTTTGTGTAAGAGTGAGTGCGTGAGGGCGTGCGTGCGTCCATACTCTAAAAAACAAAAAACCCAAAGACACTTACTTTTTTCCATTCTAGTATATTCTCTTTTTTTAAAAAAAAAAATCACAATGAACATAATACCACACTCAAAGTTCATCGTTCACTGTCTGTCTCTCTTTTTCTTGAATTTCTTCACAGGGATCAAGGGTTCTTTTTCTTCTTCACTGTCTTCCAGTCGTCTAGCTTTCTTGCTTTTCTTGACGACGGGGATGAGTTCTTTTTCTTCTTCTGGGGCTGAAGATCCCTCTGCTTCCTCCCTCTCTGTTGGTTATCTTGTTTCTTAGGACACTCGGAAGACCAATGTCCTTTTTCTTGACAATGATAACAAGTATCTTTCCCTTTATCTCTCTTTTCTTTTCCTTGGTGTTGACGTTGTGGACATTCTGGAGCCCAGTGTCCTTTCTCTTGGCAGATATAGCAAGTATCTTGACTTTTATCCCTCTTTTCTTTTATTTGGTGTTGACGTTGTCGACAATATGAAGCCCGATGTCATTTCTTTTGGCAGATATAGCAAGTATCTTGACTTTTATCTCGAGCGCAGTAGTTTTGAAAGTTGCGGTCGTCCATAGCCTTATAGTAAGCGACAGGGTTATAAATTGGAATACGTCTTCTTGACTTTTCCATCTTCACTGTTTGAAAGTGGAATAACAAATAGTGATTCTGAGGGTAGTAAGGTCTCTCTATATATAGGGAGAGACCCTGTGTGAAACTGAATCAGATTCAAGTCAGACATCAAGATGAAAAGATCACGCTCAATCCTTGCGAAAACAGAAGAAGAAACGTGCCGCTTGAAATACCGCTCGCTGAAGTGCTAGCCCAAGTCCATGCTAGCGATTTCGAAGAGGAGATGAGTGAGCCTGAAACCACACCACTTTCTACCAAACCCAAAGAATTCACCACCCCTCACCAAGAAAGGCCTACCGTGGCTCCCGAAAATTACTATCGTATTCGAGAGACGCAAAAAATAACCTCTAGAAAATTGCGAACTACGGCTTACACTCACACCGTCCACTTCAAAGACTTCAAGTCTGAAGTGCCTCCCGAGCAAGCTGCAGGGTTCATTACCGATTTGTGGGGTTCTGTGTTACAGAACTTGAAACGACAATTCGGAGCTAAAGAGGACGATCGGTTGAGACTGTCCATCCATCACGACAGTTTGAAGTCGCCTGTCTGGATCGAGTTAAGCACCCCGGCAGAATTAACACCAGCCAAAGTCATGACCAAAATCGAACACGTTCAACAATCCAACGAAGAGTTTACCATTACGGATGGAAAAAACACACTTCACATGACTCACGTATCCCCTCCTCGAGGTAGCGGACGAAGTAGGAATGTGTTGCTGGTGGACGACCTTCGCAGTACCAAACACAGTGTCGTCCAAATCGACAATTCTTAAGAGCAGATGTGCTTGGCTCGGGCCATCGTGGTGGGGCGAACGTATGCCGACAAGAACGAGACCGCAAAATGGTAAAGAGCCGGGAATAACATTCGACAATCGGAGAAAGCCAAACATCTAAAAGAAGCAGAACTCCTGTTACAACAAGCAGGCATACCTAAAGAGACCGTGTGTGGCATTTCTCAAATGCAACAACTTCAAGACGTCTTGGCTCCTTGCTACACCTTAAAAATACACCCTCAAGAAGTTCGCGGAGCTCTGCTGTTTCGAGGCCCCGATTTCCCGGAGGGAAAATACATTCACGTGTATTATCACCAAGAACATTTCGATGCCATCACCAGTATCACCGGATTTCTGGGACACTCTTACTACTGCGAGAAATGTGACCAAGGATTTAATAATCGGGAGAAACACAATCGTTGAGGAGAGAGATGTCAGGGCTGTTTAGCTGCCAAGCCATGCCTTCCTGAAAAACACGTGCATTGTGCGACGTGTCGACTAACATTTGTCAGTCCCTCTTGTTACGAACAACATCGCAGCTCACCAGCAGAAAAGAGCTTGTGATTTATTGAAATTGTGTTCCACGTGTGGACACCTGATTCGAACCAACGACCCCAAGAGACACGTTTGTGCCGGCGAGGATAGATGCCGCATTTGCAAGCAGATCGTGGATCATGATCATCAATGTTTCATGCAAAAGTACGACAATACACTGAAGAAAGAATTAAAGGCTGATCAGAACAAGTACCAAGTGGATTTCATCTTTTTTTGCAACAAACAGGAATTCACATTCATCGGGCTTGTGAGAAGTGCATCCAAGAACCTATCCACGTTCACTGTCCTCATTGTAGTAGGATTCCAGGAGGACGTAAAAAATTCTTTCGTGGTCCTAACACTCTGTCCGAGTTTGCTCAATGGATTTTAGACCCTACCGACGACACTTGGAGCGAAGAGGACATTCAACGATACGGGGACTGTCATCGCCATTGGACCGTGATGGCTCACAATTTCTCGGGATACGATGGACAGTTTCTGTTAAAATATTATTCACAACAAGGTACCGAATCCCCCACTGTCACCATGAACGGAGCCAAACTCATCTACATGAAAGTGTGACAAGTGCAATTCAAAGATTCCATGAGTTATTTAGCCATGCCTTTGAGTCGAATGCCTAAAATATTTGGTGTGACAGAAATGGCCAAAGGATATTTTCCTCACTTCTTCAATACGGAAGCCAATCAACACGTCGTGCTACCGCATTTGCCTGACGTTGACTATTACGACCCCGACGGAATGCACCACGAACACCGAGAAGCCTTTCACATTTGGTACCACGCTCACGAGTCAGAACCGTTTGACTTTCAAGATGAAAAGCTCAAGTATTGTCGATCCGATGTGGGCATCTTGCGCCGTTGCTGTGGAAAGTTTCGACAATTATTTCTAGATCATGGAGAAGTCGATCCTTTGAAGGAAGCGTGCACCCTACCCAAAGCCTGTTCCTTAGTGTACACCAAAAACTTCATGCCCGGGAACGAACTAGCCATCATAGACCCGAACACGTCTCTCTTCGCCAGTCGTTAATACTCGGCCAAAGCTTTGCGTGGGCTCCATTACTTAGGCCAAAAGGAAGACAGATGGATACAACATGCCAGAAACGGAGAAGGAGAAAAGAAAATAGGCAGTCTTTCAGTGGATGGTTGGGATTTAGAAAACTCTCAGAGGGTGTACGAATTTTAGGGGTGCTTATTTCACGGATGCCCTACCTGTCTTCCTCAAAGAGGCATGAAAAATCCTCTCACAGGAGTCACCATGGAAGACTTGTACAAACGCACTTACCAACGCCG
This sequence comes from Margaritifera margaritifera, assembly GCA_029931535.1. Taxonomy (NCBI): domain Eukaryota; kingdom Metazoa; phylum Mollusca; class Bivalvia; order Unionida; family Margaritiferidae; genus Margaritifera; species Margaritifera margaritifera. Next base: position 2,004,665 of record JAQPZY010001414.1, on the reverse strand, counting down.
TTTAAAGTTAGAAAGTCAAGGATACCAAGTGGTAGAAATGTGGGAGCACGAGTACGATCGACGTTTTAAAACCGATCCTGAATTTAGGAGCATAGCCGAAAGTTACAACGTGGTCGACATCGAACCTTTGGATCCACGCCACAGTTTGTTTGGAGGACGAACCAGTGCCACACATATTCTGTACGACGTAGACGAATCAAGAGGAGAAGAAATCAAAGCCAGCGGCTATCCCTCGTGGTGTCAGACTCCCGAAGACCAAACCCAATTCAAAGAACAGTACCGTGCCGTCGAAGGGATCACTTTGGAAGACGTAGAAAAGAACGAAGGAAGAAGATCGTTTGCCAAAGTCATGTTGAATTGCTTGTGGGGAAAAATGGCACAACGTCCGATCTTGCCCAAGACGGAATACTTGACAGATCCCAGTGCCTACTTTAAACTGGTGGACGACAAAAGTAAACTAGTCAAATACGTAGAAATCCTCCGTGAAGATTTGATCTTAATCAATTACGAAGAAGAATGCAAGTTTGTACACCCCGACGACTTTAGCAACGTGGTCATTGCAGCCTACGTGACAGCCTATGCTCGCTTGAAATTGTACGACGAAGCTTTCGAAGTGTTGGGAGATCGTGTCCTGTACTTTGATACCGACAGTTGCATGTACATCCATCGCCCTGGGGTCCCACACCCTACCATCCAAGGAGATCGCTTAGGAGCCTGGACGTCGAGCACCCTCAAGAGACGATTCTGAATTTCGCTAGCCGTGGCCCTAAAATTTACGGGTACCGATACCGAGACCGACAAGGCCAACTTCACACCAAATGCAAAGTCAAAGGATTAACCCTGAACTATCGGACCAGCCAAGTGGTGAACTTTGAGGTTTTGAAAAATGCTTTGCTGTCTGGGCAAGTGGAAGACTTTCGAGTGAAAACGTTAGAACCTCGCATGATCGTACGGTTACCCAATCACCAAATCGACAGTCGTCCTGTTGGAAAAGTTTACCAAATTGTGTACCAGAAACGAGTGAGACTTCCAGACCACACCACTTTGCCGTACGGATATGCCGATCTTCAGTATAAAAAGGAGCTAGTTCCAAGCCTAACCATTCGTTAGGACTCCCAACGTTGACTGAGCAAGAAGAAGAAAAAAGAAGATGATGAATACTCATGCCAGCCACCCACCGAGCGAGGAACCTACTGTGGACTCCAAGGGCCATCACAACATGGAGTGCGCTGCGGTACCATGCGGCAAGACGGATGCCGTTCGCTTCGACATCAGCGATGCAGCACGACCTTGTCGCTCCTCCTCTGGGACCTCGAAAGCGATGCCGTGCGTGTACCTTACCACCCCATTTGCGATGCACAACGTCCTTTCTTCTTTATTGGGGATGCTAAACGTGTCCATACCTGCGGATGCATCCCTACAGCAAAGAACGTTTTCTCTGCCTGTGGTTTTGCCTGTTTATTGCAGGTTTGAAAGGCGATACCAGACGTTCCAATATAAGTGGCCTAAATAGCTGCAGAAGGACCTACTTCCAAAGCTTTAGCCAGATCTGGATTTATATACTTGGGAGAAGGAGACAAAGTCAAGTGTTTCAGTTGTGGTGTGAGGCTTCACGAATGGGAGTATAAAGACTCGGCTTACTTGGAACATGCCAGATGGTCTCCGCGCTGTCAGTACTTGCCTTTGGTTTGTGATGAGTACGGGTACGATGAGCCGGATGCCAGTCCCAAGAAGTAACCCATGTCGGATACTTTACAAGAACACATTCGTGGTTTGCCTTTGGAGCTTCGAGAACGCATTCACAGAGAATTGGTTCAGATACAAGTGAAACGCAAAGAACAATTGCATCCTTTACGACACAGACAATTTAACCAGTGGTACCTGAATGCTAACAAAATACTGATTAGTGCTAAGTTGTTCAAATGGTTAGACATTGATCGAATAGGAAATTGGTCCTGTAAGATTTTGGATATCACGACTTCTACCTACAATGTGGGAGTGATACACAGAATTCGATGGAACGAAGTGGAGGAAAGAAAAGTGACCAACTTACAGTAATACAAATAACAATGTACAAGAAGTGTCACCTCAAGACGAAACGCCTTTACGTCGTCTGAGGTGTAGTAAGGTCATCGCTGAACATCTTGGATATCCTTTACCCACCGTTTGCATTTGGCTAACGTGTGAGTATTTCGTCACAAAGAAAGACGTACCTGTGAATGGCTAGATTAGAGGAGCACATTCGTGGCTTGCCTTTGGAGATGCAAGAACGCATTTACAGAGAATTGGTCAAGATACAAGTGAAACGCAAACTCAAAGTCATTCCTCGATTTTTAAACTATCGCGACTTCCACAGTATAAGAAGACAGATTCTGGGGAGAAACTATCACAGGTGTTGTGAAGTAGACAAAAGAGACCAACTTTCCACGTCGGATACTTTACAAGAGCACATTCGTGGTTTGCCTTTGGAGCTGCGAGAACGTATTTACAGAGAGTTGATCCAGATACAAGTGAAACGCAAACTCAAAGTCATTCCTCGATCTGTAAACTATGCTTACTTCCAAAGTATTAGAAGACTTATTCTTGGAAGAAACTATCGCAGGTACCTTGGAATAGACTATCACAAAAGATACCAACCTTGGGAACCTGGATATAAAAGCCAACCATGCCAGGACCGTGGTCTTCACTTGTGAAACGTATTCCGTGGAAGGAAGTCAACGATCGTGTTCAGACCTTAGAGGATTATAGACAGCTGATACAGGAACTGTTTCCATTGAATTTTGGACGCTATGCCGTGTGTGTGTTAGTGACTACTTTTCTTGGATTTCGTTTTCCAGGACATTCGTTGTGGAATATTTTGGAGGAACAGTGTTGGTGCTTGACTACTGGGATGAACGGTATATACCACCAAAAACATGACCATTCACGCTTTATCGGCACACGAAAGACAAATTGTACTCAAAGTGTTGAGACTCGTGATAAACACGAGTTGTGTACCTCCGTGTGAAGAAGACATTAGTCAAACTTTATCTACCCTTCATACATTTCAAGAAGTGTGCATCGCTAGTTGGTTACACCAGCAACTTTACGATTGGAAAGATGTACGTGACTGGAAAATTATTGGTTCCGATGCTTGGCTACAAGAAGTGGCACAGTATGCCAAGGACCTGGCGCGTCACTAATTTTCCAAGACCAAAAGTGAATTTGGAACCCAAGTTCACCATGACACTCGCACCTCAAGAAGAAGAAAAAGAAGACTACACGGTCGTCCAAATAGAAACACCTGAGGAACAAACCCCCTTTCCGTCAGAGACATTTCATTCTTCCACCAACACAGGGACCAGAATACCACCAGTGCATGTGCACTCTATTCGTAGGACACCTATTCATCCAATCTGTCGTTCTTGTTGTACATTGACTTGTTTATACAGAACTTTGATTCTTTAAGTGGTAGCCTTATTGTTGTACCTCACCATTTTTGCTGCATGCGTTTTCGTCCTTCATGACTTGTAGATATGTTTTTGTTTGTTGTGTTGACATTTTTTGAAAAAACATTAAACGTGTATGAAACGTATAAAATGTCTTGTGTCTTTCGTATTCTTCTCCAAATTCTTCCTACCTCAGTCATGGCTACATCTTCTTCCTCTACCTCGTCTGCCTCTTCTTCTTCTGTGGTCAAAGTGATCGACGAAAAGTTAGCTCCCAATCCCAATCTCCACGAGATGTCACAGTTACAACAAGAATTACAATCGCTGATGGATCGAAACGATGTGTCAGAAACAGAAAAATCGCAACGGTACGGTCAACTCTTGCAACGTCTGCAACTCGTTCACCAGAAAGCTTTAGACGAAACAGCTAAACCCACTCTGAGAGATTTCAATGCTCTGATGAAAAGCGAACCTAAAGTCACCACTAAAACAGCAAACACCGCCACGGGGATGACAGTGAAAGAAGAAAAAGAAGAAGAGTTACAAACTTCACCCCTAAGAAAATACGAAAGTTAGCCACACCGGGTTGGATGAAAAAGATGATGTCCACCCCTTTACCATCAGAAGAGAAAGAGAAAGAAGTGAAGACAGAAGTCAAAACAGAACCGATGACCCCTGTTCAGACATCCTCCTTTACACCAGTGGCTTGTCGGACACGTAAAGCATTGCAATCCAAAAAGATACCACACGAAGAAAAGAGCTTTGGTACTTGGTTGACTTATTGAGGAGCAACAAAAATATGGAGAAACTTTTAGCTAGCCTATACCACAATCCTGCCCATGCTGATGGTTACGGAGGAGTTCAAAAACTGTATCGGGCTGCCGAAAGTAAATTGAAAAGTGTACGTTTGGCAGAAGTACGACAATGGTTACAAGAACAATAGACGTACACGTTACCCCCACCCACCCCACAACCGATCCCGCCGCCGGAATTGAGTGAAGCCGTGTTGAGGAAGCAAGGTGGACAATATTTATACAACAAATCATACGAAATGGGGATAAATGACTTATGGCTCAATAAGAATGCAGCCAAAAAATTCATCGAAGAGTTCAGAATGGTCATTCAAGCGAAACATCAAATTCTGCTTGGTGGTAGACAATCTAAAGTTAGCAGAACACGGGCCAAAAAAGCAGCCGAGACTCTACAACAATGGGGGAAAGAGTTTGCCGACTGCCCAGCAACGTTAGCTGCGTCTATTTGTAACCACCTGGCAGCATATCACGGACTCGAGACCGAAATTTTTACATTTGACACATCCATGAGAGAATTCGACATGGCAGACTTCATAGATCCGAGCAGCCAGAAAGAGCGTATTAGACGGACGCTCACGCTAGTCCTGCCGGACCACCTGAAGTCGTTTTTCCTTCAGCGGCTCAATTGAAGCCCATCAGTCCTTCTAAGGACTAAAGGAGTTTATCAAATGCCAATTGGTTTTCATTTTGGCTTGAAAACCGTTTTGAGTATAACTTAAATTCAATACAAATATGATCACGTACCCACCGAATCGCAAGATAACTTGATAATATCTGATTAAGATCACAAAAATTGAATGGGTTACTTAAACCATAATTTATTCATTATTTTCGGAAAATATATGTACACCTTGTACACGAAATTTCAAATTGATAAGAGATTAGAAAAATTGATAAAACTGATTAAATGTGACCGTAAGTACAATATGTGGCTAACACACAATTGGTAATAGGGACAGCCCGACTTAGCTAACTGGGCAGAATTTGATCATGTACGTTCATCGCGTTTCAGATCTCCGTCACGCTTCGCGCCTCCCTTGCCAAGCCCGTGCCTCCTGCCAGTCCAGACATCAACAAACTAATTAACTAATTAAGTGCGCTTCGCGCACCTGTAAACATTATACCTGTAAACATTGTGGTTTTATTCATATGCACAGGTATAAATTAAAGTAAAATATACACATCCCCCAATATCGCGCCTTCAATGAACCCCTTAATTGTGGGGAAACCATGCAGCGATGGAGGGGTGTATAAAATTGCATTCTTATACGCTTTAACGTGTCAGGTGTGTTGTGACAACACACCTGTCCATAATCTTAGTGTGCTCAGCACACCCCCAACCCCCTTGTGCGTGCTTTGCACGCACTAGGGGTAAATAGTCGTACATGGCCGATTGGCCGCACACGACTCAAATTCAAAAATCATCATCATCAGTCGAGCTACCCCCGTTGACTCGTCAACAGTCAAAAAATGACTAGCCGTAGAACGGAAAAACTTAGAGAAATTCAAGTGCACCTAGAACAGGTTCGTCGTTTAATGGACGAACTTGTTCTCATCACACTGGAGGAAGAGGTGGAGGAGGAGAAGAAAAAGAAAGAAGAAGAAGAGGAAAAGAACAAGATGACACCACTTCATCTGATGATCCTACCAAACTTTGCGGCTGTAAAGCCCATGGTACGGACACCGCCGCAACCCCAGCAACAGAGGCCCCAGCAGCTGACGCAGCCACAGCAGCAGCAGCAGAGACCCCAGCAGCCACTGCCGCAGCCGGAGCCACATCAACCTCCACTACATCACCCCCAAGAACACAGGGTTATTTGGAGAAGAAGAAGGCAGGCCTTTACTATCCCTGCCAGTGAGGATTGGGAGACTGAAGCCACCCAACCTCAGTCTGCCTTCCCCCTCTCCAACAACATCAGTGAAGATAGATGGAGTGGGAGGTGTCCAGCTTCTAGGGCCCGACCTGGGAGATGTCCGCACCTCTAGGTGCACTTGAAAAAAAAACCAACGGCCCTTTTCAGAGCCAAACCATTTGTCAAGAAAAGATACTAATCCAATTGGCCATATATGTGTTTGTATGTGTATGTGTGTTTGTCTTTGTCTTTTCCCCACTCCAAAAAAAAATCCCATTCCTTGGTTTGTGTACGAGTGTGTATGTGTTTTATAAAAAATAAAAAATAAAAAAAAAGGGTTGTGTGGTGTGTGTATGTGCTTTTTATAAAAATAACATTTTTTTATAAAGTATTTTCTTTTAGGTCCGCGTACTGGGTCTGTCTTTTTTATGGATGATAAGATTTTGTATGTATGCTTTTTTGGGGAAGGGATGTTTTCCTTCACGTCCGTGCTTCCAGCATATAAAGCGCAGCATTCCGCAGTCGTACCAGCATTCAGTCAGGAGCCAGCTGTCCAGCAAGTCAGATCGTGCTGCTTTCGTCGACACCTGCTGTGGTAGGATGAAGGGGAGGGGGTCACCTGTGTATATATACGGACTGCCACGTGCAAGTAATGACCAGCCTACTACTGATATACAGCCACTAGTATACAGGAAGTCAGGGGCCTTCGTGCATATACGTGGCAGTACGGCACAGAAGATGGCCAACCTACCCTCCACCACCAGAGCCGAAGCCCCTTAAGAGCAGACGCCGAGTCGAGTAGTACAATGGACTGGCAACGATCCTCCGGAAGTACCCAGACGCAGCAGGTGCAGCACGCCCAGCCTTGAGCTGAAACTAGGAAGGAGCAGGGAGGACAACGCAGGAACCAGGGGAGCGAGCTACAGTATGCAGCCCACGACGCAGACCCAGGTTAACCGTGCGCCCACCCGCAGAGCCAGGCGACCTACATAACTCCTTCCTCAGACGATTTGCTGTCGACAGCCGGAATCGAACCAGCCTGCTGTCAGAAGAGGGGAGAGCCTGAGAGCAGACCGAATATGGAATGGCTCTCCCACCAAGCAGACTGGTCAAAATTGCCTGACTGTATGGGGTTTTCCTTTCGAATTTTAGAAAACCCCTTTCGATAAGACTCTTTATATCACAAATTTGATCTATTTTGAACCACCGTCAAAAATATAATCTCTAATTTATTTATCTGTGCGTGATACGAAAATGATATGAGTAACTTGCACTCCTTTATTGGTAATATCATTTTGGAAATAATATGTACACTATGTACGCAAAATTCAAAATTATACGGAATAAAATAAACAAAATTCGAAACTTGAAAGAATTGTCATAATTAAATATGTGGTTAACACATTATTGGTATTAGGGACAGCCCGACTTAGCTAACTGGGCAGAATTTGATCAAGTACGTTCCTGGCGTTTCAGTTCTCCGTTACGCTTCGCGCCTGCCTTGCCTAGCCCGTGCTGCCTGCCACTCCAGACTGAACAGCTAACTCAATTACGTAAGTGCGCTTGCGCACACCTGTATACCTGTAAACATTATGGTTCTAGTCCTATGTACAGGTATAAATTAAATTAACACATACACATCCTCCAATATCGCGCCTTCATTGAACCACCTTAATTGTGGGGAAACCATGCTGCGATGGAGGGGTGTATACAGCTATACGCTTTAACGTGACAGGTGTGTTGTTACAACACACCTGTCCCTAATCTAAGTGTGCTCAGCACACACCCTAACCCCCCAGTGCGTGCTCTGCGCGCACTGGGGGTAAATAGTCGTACATGCCCGAATGGGCGAACACGACTTAAATACAAGCATCATCATCAGTCGTACCATTCAAAGTCAATTGAACAAGAAGACCAGAATGAATACCGTGGAAGCTTTTCAGGAAGCCTGGGATGGGATGGTGGGAGTGGAGTCTTTGCTGGAAAGGATTGAGTGTTCTTGGCGTTACCCGGCCACCAAACCATATGTCACCAGCCAAGTGGCAGCCCTAAAATCAGCAAGGAGGTTGGTGCATGATGTCTTGGTGGAGGAAACCCTAAAAGTTACCATTACACCCTGTCGAGTAGGGTTCATTAAAAAAGCTTTGGACTTGCTGGAAGGGCTGGAGTACTTTCTAAAGCAAGTAAATGAAAATTTGTGGTTGTATCCACCCCTCAGCAGTGTCAGACGATAAGCAGCTACCCTACTCATCGCTAAAATACTTCTGAGACAAGTCCTGGAGAAGGAGGTGGCCACCATCAAGAAGGCTTGGGCCCAAGAAATAACAGAGAAGGAGCAGGCCAAGAAACAGAAAGACTTCCACCGCCTGAATGAGAACTGGATGAAAATCCAGGACAAGTTCAGGCGAATGGGACATCCTGACTGGCTGCCTGAGAAGAAGAAGAAGAAGAAGAAGAAGAAAACTATCCTAGGTTTCCTAACCACATGTTGGAGAAAGAAGTAAAAGAACTCCAACGACCCTTTTCAGGGCCACCCACTTTTCTCGAAAAGATTAACATTCAAACAATTGCCTATTTTAAAAAATTTGTGTATGTGTGTTTTCCCTCCCTGTTCCATTCCCGTTGGTACCCGTAGAGGCCCCGCCATGTTCATTTCCCGTTGGTACACAGAGTGCCATCCCCATGTTCCATTCCCGTTGGTACCTATAGTGCCACCCTCCATGTTAAATTCCCGTTGGTACCCGTAGTGCCACCCTCCAGAACCTATTTACCCACCCTTAACTACTGTCGTTATGTGTACTTGTACAATATGCTTTTTGACAGACTGGCAAAATATTTAATCTCATTTACAGCCAAAACCATGGCATTTATAGCTAGATATTAGAGAAACTTATTATAAAAACCTGATGAAAAATTGAACATTTTCCATTAAAAAAGGAAGGAATTGTCATGAAGTGTATAAAAAGGCTCGTATGGATTAAAAAAAAACAAAAAAAACCAACAATGATAAAAATATTAAGAGGTGGAGGTAGAACACAAACTTTTATCTCATTCCTACACATTTGTGACATAGTTTGCCATGTGAGAAAGTCGTATGGAATAAACCTATCTCACATGACTTTAAATTGACAGGCCCGTGACTTTGATCTAATGAATGTCCATTACAATTGCAGCATACACAATTGATACATAATTATCAATTTCACCACATTATTTGACAGAGAAAGGAGAGAAAGATGGTCCATCAGACGCGTTGGTATAAGATATGGAAAATTCACACTAGTGTATAGTTTGTAATATATTTTTATGAATCATGCGTGACGCTCTTAAATATCCATATTTCTGTACAAAAAAGAGAACAGAAAAGGTCATGGCGTCTACATAAGATGCTGTCAGTCTTTGTTATTTTAAACATTCGAAACTATTTTTATTTACTACATTCGCTGAAATAATATATATATATATATGAAAGAAACATGACCAAGCACGGTACAGCATGACAGAGGAATTGGCCAAGCATTTGCGTTATTTTTTTATTTCTTTTCAATGGCGGATAGAACGAACTAAGAACAATTACAAACACCAAACATATGTATTTACATACTGTTTTGTTACAATCAAACTAATTTGGTTTGCTTTCATCGTAACAAAAATGTATGTATTAGGAAAATACATATTTTACTAACGTTTTTGTGTTCGTAATCGTTCTTCGCTTCCCACTGTGTTAAAACAAAGGTATCCTTAGATCTCAAAAGGACGTGTCCAGTTTATCTGACTTGCTGCACCGTGCATTGGCATGTTTGTTTCCTGTATAATAATATATGACAAGAACTTGACTGCACCTTTATGTAGGAAAATACTTTTGATTAACATATGATTTACTTAGATTTGGACACAATGTAAATTTCAGTACTAAAAAACAAATGTAGATAATATATAGATAAAATAACTGCGTACTGAATACTTTTGGACTAACGATCTTTCGGTTCCATCATTAAGAAATGTTGCTCACGAGTCAACCTTTCTTAAACAGATATCCGGTCTAAAAATCAGTCCCAAAGTACACTCGCGCCATCTGGTGACAGACAAGAGTAATAGGTGAGTTCTGGTGATAGTTACATCATTGCGGATACATTGATTACACGTGGAATACGCTCAAATCACGGGAGGAATACGTTTCGAACACATTATGAAACGTATGTGAAAGGTACCTTTTGCCACTTTTCTTCTTTACGCGTAATAGCTTTGTGATAAATGTGTAGCCCACGGAACACTGCAGTAAGACTGGTCTCCAAAAGAAATTACTTCTGATAAATGTATTGTAGCTGTCACAGTTAGTAAAATCCAGAGTTCTTGAAAAAGGCAGATAAAAGGAGCAATAATTCCGACAAATTGAACAACAAAGAGACCAAAATAAAAGAAAATAGCGAAAGTTATTTCGTGTTAACGAAAACACAAAGTAATTATAAAACAATAGGACGCAGAAATCAGTGATCACTTTAAATTATCAGAAGTAAACAACCTACTTGGACCAGTTTTGGAAATCGTTCACAGAGATGGACTTTCATTTGAGGGATTGGAGGTGGGGATTATATTGTATAGCTAGTAGCAAAACTAATATGTAAAGCAGGGAATACATTATTTAATGGAGAAGTTCATACTTCCTATGAGTGGTCTTCAAAACAAATAATATATATATATATATATATATATATATATATATATATGAGTTAGTAATTGGGGAATGAGAGAAAGGTAATCTACTGCAAGTTAAAATAACTTTCCCGCTCTATGTGTTATTTTCGTTTGACAGGAGATATATATACTGGGGAAAAATGTGAAATCTAGTTTATTGTTCCCAGGTTTCAGGATTGGAAGCGACGATTATTTCCCGATCTCCTCCACTTCAAATACTACCAAAACTAAGCCAAAATTATTATTATTATTATTATTATTATTATTATTATTAAGCTGGAAAAGTGCTGTTTTTAAAGAAATATTTAAAATATTATTAGGAAGACTCTGAGAAATGCTTTATCAAAGCAGCAGTTGGTTCGTTCATTAGTTGGTTTTAAAACGGCACTTTCAGCACTTTATTTAGGTATATCATACCGAGGAAATGGACATTAAGTGCCTTTCCGAAGGATACAGTGAGGCAACAGACCTGGGTTGACCTGAGCAGCAATATTATATATTATTTCTTTTTTTCTTTTCTTTTCTTTTTTAAATTACGAGTAAAGCCGGAAGACGAAGAGTGGATTGCAAATTTTAATCATTCCAGTCAACATATAGAAACATATCCTAATTGTATTACAGTTTTGATAACATGTTTCCGTATCAAAGGCGTTGCCCAAAATTTCTACGATGCAACCCATAATCATAATGCAGGATAAGGATTTGGAAATCGTCTGTTTGGTATTTATTTAACTATATACTGTATGGGACTGATTGGGGTTGGCCTATAAATGAGATAAACGAACAAAAAACTTCGGGAATATTTAGTCCATTTCAGTGAAAGTATAACAAAAGAGGTTTGTTTATAATTTGGAAAAATTAAAGAACCTCTGATATACGATAAAACCTGTATTACACTTTCTAACCGTATTCCTAGTGTAATCAATGGAACGTGTATCCCAGCGTAATTTATAAAACAAAAATATCACAATATTGTTAGTAATGAGTAATTCAACTTACAAAATATATAAAAGATAAGCTTTGCAGGTCTGCTGTACCTTAAAGACGTTGTGACAGTTTGTTACTTAATCACATTTTACGGAATAATTATATGCAATTTGGAATCGGATTGAATTCTTGCATACCCTAGGTATATTGTGTATACATAATTGGAAAGACCAAAACTTATTTATAACATGTAATTGAGTTTTCTGAGACAAGAGTTAATGTTGTATTCCGTGAGCTACAACTTTCTACAAAGTATTACGCTTTAATGAGAAAATAGGGAAAATGTATATTTGCTTATCATTTATCCACGCATATGAAACGTATTCTGTGTGTAATTTGGGCGTATTCCACAAGTAGTCAGTGTATCCAGAATTACCTTGTAAAGAGCATTGCGTGGTCGAATATTCGTGCATGCTTTGCGCCAGTGTTCTGGTCCCAGCAAAAGAGATCCGTAAGATAGCGAAATGCATCAATATATTGTGTTCCGTTGACTTTGTTCACCTTAGAGACATTGTATGGAAAGCTGCCTTGCCGCTTTAAACAAAATAGGAAACAAATGGAAACGATCTAGTGACTGCAGAGCATCGGTTTCCCTCCATGAGGAAAAAATGGGGGAAACAACTGAAAACTATGTAGTATTTTTCTTTGTTGATTCATTTCCTAGTTTAGTATCAAAATGCGAACGAGGCTGGTCACACAGGTGACATAGAAAAAGTTACATATTTCTATATCCGTTTATTTTCCCAGTACATGGATAGCTGTTGATCAGAGAATATCCAACATACTACATTATAATAGGTGGTCATAGGTATAATGATCAGTGCAAATATTAATACAACAAAAACATCTAATGTACGGAGAGAGAGAGAGAGAGGGAGAGAGAGAGAGAGAGAGACTGTTGGACAAGTAGGCTATTCTACATTATGTTTACATACCAATAACTAGGAAAACGAAATTTTCAGTATATAAATTATACTTTAAACATAAAACATGTATAACACATATGCACAAGATTTATGCATTCATCTCATCATGTTTAAGTCCAGACAATATATACATCTAAATATATTTAAACTAACCACGTTGTTTCCATAAAAACAAAAGAAAGATCTGAATATATATATATATATATATATATATATATATATATATATATAGAGAGAGAGAGAGAGAGAGAGAGAGAGAGAGAGAGAGAGAGATGTGGTGCGTGTGTGTGTGCAAAATAATGGTAATTTTATATAGATATGTGCATTAGCTTGTAATGTCGTTTATGATCAATGCATATAAAATATAGTCTAAAGTCTATGGTTCAATGAAACTAAGACAATCTTCTCAACTGACTTGTTTTAAGGCAATAATTTTTTCAATCCCATATTACAGTTTAAGGTATATATTTATACAATTCTAAACATTGTGTATTTTTCGCACACTTATTTTTATAAATAAACATTCTGTTGTTAATAATATATTATCTAACCTAAATTATGCTTGTTGTTAATAATATGGTATCCAACCTAAATTATGCTTGTTGTTAATAATATGGTATCCATCCTAAATTATGCTTGTTGTTAATAATATGGTATCAATCCTAAATTATACTTGTTGTTAATAATATGGTATCCATCCTAAATTATGCTTGTTGTTAATAATATGGTATCCATCCTAAATTATGCTTGTTGTTAATAATATGGTATCCATCCTAAATTATGCTTGTTGTTAATAATATGGTATCCATCCTAAATTATGCTTGTTGTTAATAATATGGTATCCATCCTAAATTATACTTGTTGTTAATAATATGGTATCAATCCTAAATTATACTTGTTGTTAATAATATGGTATCCATCCTAAATTATGCTTGTTGTTAATAATATGGTATTCATCCTAAATTATGCTTGTTGTTAATAATATGGTATCCATCCTAAATTATGCTTGTTGTTAATAATATGGTATCTATCCTAAATTATACTTGTTCTGACTCTGACTCAGTAAAACCAAAAATTAAATTTTGTTATTTAATTCGGTTATGTGTGCCAAAAGTATTTTTTACTTGTAGTCATTCCCCAAAAATATGAGAGTACTTCCTGATTGTTTTTGTACAAAGGTTCGTATTATCATTCAATATACGGTTTTTTGTGAAGCAAAAATTAGTAAGTAGAATCCTATGTAGTTTTAGTCAAGTAAGTATTAGTACGTAATATTTTATGTAATCTTAGTCCAGTAAGTATTAGTACGTAATATCCTATGTAATTTTACTCCAGTAGGTATTAATAAGTAACATCCTATGTAACTTTAGTCCAGTGAGTATTAGTACCTAATATCCTATGTAATTTCAGTCCAGTAAGTATTAGTAAGTAGTATCCTATGTAATTTTAGTCCAGAATGTATTAGTAAGGTAAAGAAATGCACAGTAAACAGCTTTGGATATTAATAATAATTATGATAATGCTGATCTATTTCACTTGTTCCAAATGTTATCTTAAACACTATTTTAAATGATTGCCGAATTGCTCGACTTCAGTGTATTATTTGTGATCTTTTTAAAGGCAAATCATTTATTTATTTGCATGCGTATATTTATTTTCAACACCCATATTTAAGTGCCCAAAATAACATTACATCTGTCACATAGCCCCTTTATTTTCATTACAGTCCAATGTTATCAATGGTTGTCTTGATTTATATAGTTATAATCCAATAATAAATTCAATTTCTTTTTTAAGCAAGGTAAAGCATCATTTTTAAAACACATGAAAGATAAAAAAAATTGTGCCTCTTATTTTAATTGCGAATAACCCTGTTGGTTAATTGGAGAATTATGTACCTCCCCACCACCACCAGATCTTTGATAACAATTCTGTTAATTTGTACATTGTTTTCATTTTAAAGGTAACATACTTTTGCCAAACTGGCTATAAATATTTTGAATTTGGCACTGGTATGGACAAAAATCTATGCTATGGATAGGGGACAAATATATTGTCTTGATGAGAGAAAAACTAAAAATACTTTTTGGCCAAGTTAAAATGATTGTCATTGTCATAGAGAGGGTTCAATGGTTAAGCATTTTTACAAATAAGATCTGGATATTATGAACTGCAACTGCAGTATGTTACAACATTGCAATACAGACTGGTGAACAGCATAAAGAACATCCCAAGAACATAAAGGTGAAAAGAAATTGCAATTATTTCACTCGTGCAAATATTGCGATATTTAATTCCAAATAATATTTTATTTATTTACATTACATAAGTTATATTGTATTCCATAGTGATTGTTCTTTGTCCACACACATTATAAAATAGTGTGAAAATATTGATTTCACCTCCGTTCATTCATTTGTCTGTCTGTTCATAAGCATTGCTTATCTATTGTTTATGCCTGTTGGCTATATTTAAAAAAAATTGAATATACAAAAAACTTTTTTTATCGTAACTAATATAACATGCTCACAGGATTATCAAGCAATGATTAGATATGAGATATACCTTATTAAATATTTTATGCACAATTTAAAATTTAGAAAACAACTCTCTCTCTCTCTTGTCTCTCTCTCTATCTATATATCTATCTATTTATCTATCTATCTATTTATCTATATATATATATTATACAATTTATTCACACTATATCATATTTCTTACAATTTAATTTATTTTAAATAATAACAACATAAATTGAATAACAACATGTAACTAAAATAATTTTCAGTTGAAGCATACATAGGACGGTGAGGGTCAGAAAAAGTTTTCTAACATGATAATAATACAAGTTCCAAATTAATGATGATAGTAATAGATTTCTTCCAAATTTTCAGCTCTACTGGTCATGGACCAGTAAAACACTTATTAAATGGCATATTATCTGTCATCCACCCATTATGAAAGTTTTATATTGCTACACCAGGTATAGTTCGTTGTAAATGAAAAGAGTTCAGATTGGATGTCCAACTTGGTCATTTCATGATTTCTAAACATCTATTCTTGGCTAGTAGAATGCCACTCCCTTTGAATTCATATAATGATGAAAGGAACTGCAACAGTGTTTATTCTATTATTACTGTTTGATGTACATGATTTACGGTAGGTTTAGGAATGTACAATATTGTTTTCAAACATGTAACCTACAGATATATGTGTGCATGTGTGAAAATTACTATTTTAAATGTATAATGCACCTCAGTCAAAAGAAAATTCTATTATTATGTGCTCCATTTAATGTTTAAATTTTGAAAGGGAGTACACTGTTTATTTTGCAATGCTCAGATAATTCATTTTTGTCTCATCTGCTTTAGTAGAGAACACAGTTATCATTTGACCACAATCTAAATGTCTCTGAAAATGAATATGTTATCCTGGTAAATTTGACCTATATTGTACATAAACTTTGATACAACAATCCTTGACTCACTCTTTTAAGCCCTCAATAATAAATATTGCACTGCTTTTATTTCAAAACTAAACTACAGTGTACTGTCACACCAGTAGTTTGCAGAAAGGTAATTCCCTATTTTTACATACCATATGGGATGCAAACATTTGGATTAAAAGTAATAATAATGAACCTAATTAAACAATTAACTTCATACTTTTCATTTAGACTCCTTCTAATTTCATCATTAAGAAATTTAACCCACTGTACCTTGCATCACAGTATTCACCAACGGCACTCATCCCAAGTTTCAAATGTTACCTTCAATACACCACCACATCTAGACTGATTCTATAGACTGTAAATAATTATTGGGGTGCATCGATATACAGCCTTAAGCAACATTGATAACCGCACAATTTTAACGGTTATTTCAAGACTTCATATGTGCTGACTGTACTATGGACTAAGACAAAAATATGATATTTTCATACAAGTACTGGTATGTACCAACATATCTGATTTAATATGAGTTGTAGAGTTCCGTCTCATTTTCTTTTCACTAGAGAACCAAAATAATATGTATTGAACGAGATCTGTTACTCTGTATGTCGATTCGAATTGTGTTGAAATAGTTTGTGCGCGAAACGAATTAGGTACTTTTACCTACGTTTAAGGACGCTCACCTGAAAATAAACTGAGCTACAGACGCGGATATCATTCGCGATGCTGTGCGGAACGAACTAGTACGTAGTATCATATGTAATTTTAGTCCAGTAAGTATTAGAACGTAATATCCTATACAATTTTAGTCCAGTAAGTATTAGTACGTAATATCCTATATAATTTTAGTCCAGTAAGTATTAGTACGTAATATCCTATGTAGTGTTAGTCTAATAAGTATTAGTACGTAATATCCTATGTAATTTTAGTCCACTAAGTGTTAGTACGTAATATCCTATATAATGTTAATCCAGTAAGTACTAGCACGTACTGTAATATCATATGTAATTTTATTCCAATAAGTATTAATAACTAAGTTTATCCTATATAATTTTAGTCCAATGAGTACTGACACGTAATATCAGGTGTAATTTTAGTCTAGTAAATATTATGTACTTAATATCCTATGCAAGTTTAGTCCAGTAAGTATTAGTACGTAGTATCCTATGTAATTTGAGTCCAGTAAGTATTATTAAGTAGTAATCCAATGTAATTTTAGTCCAGTAAGTATAAGTACGTAACATCCAGTGTAATTTTAGTCAGATAAGTATTAGTAAGTAATATCATATATAATTTTAATCAAGTAAGTATTAGTGGTTAGTATCTGATGTAATAATTTATACTGGAACCACCACTGATTAGTATCTGTTTCATTTTCTGGATGTGACGGAAAAACCTTTTCTAAAGAAAAAAAAACTATTAGTCAATATTGCGGGTGCCTCTGGCATCTTTTAGTATAAGTGCAAGATGCACTAGTTTCGAAGGTCTATGATAGGTGGTTTAATTTTGACAATACAAGAGTTCTTAGCTCTAATATTTTCTCATAGGAAGTCAGAAGTATTTAGGAATATTCACTCAACAATTTTTTATTCCGTTTGTTAAAAATTTTCACATAATTTGTGTTCGGTATCTGGCTTAGATAGGTACAAAAATATATACCAAAACGGTAAAAGCTTTTAGTTCCCAGTTGAGATTAGAAGTTCCACACAATTTTGCCTGCTGTGTTTTATGCTCCCAAATTAAACAACGTTTGTCTTATCTAAATTAGCGTAAAGACGCCTGAGATCTAAGCACACAACTATTATACATACACCGTACTAATTAAAGATTTTTCTGAGTAGTTTATAATTATTGGAATGTCAGCGGCATATTGCAAATTAAGAATGTCTATTCTATTTACAGTTATACCCATAATACTACTATTATGGTTCATAATTATTGTTAATATCTCAGCACACATTAGAAGGGAATAAGAGGACAATGGATCCCCTTGTCTACATCCGCGATGAATATTAAACCATGGGGATGCATGTCCATTCACTATAAAACAAGATGTAATATCACTATATCATTATAAAATGGAGTAGACATTCTTTTAACGGAACCACAAACATTTTAAAGAAGCTCAAAACTTTCGAAATAAATGTATAATTTCCTAAATCGAATGCTTTTCCAAAATTAAACAAGAATAGCAAAGCATTACAACATAAATCAACCTGATTGTCCACCAACAAATCAAGCAGAGATTGAAGCCGATTTTGTTGTATAATTGGTGATATGAGAAATGTAAGCTTTGTTGTAACGGAAACTCTCTCTCTTCTAGTAGTATTATACAATTAAACCGGCGTTCTTGTTTGCAACTATTTTGTTGAATAAAGGAAAAGTTGTTTTTTTAGATGGCTTCAAATGTGGGCAGAAGGACTTAGATTTTATTCAGTTAACCTTTTATCATATATTCATATAGATAATGAAGAATAAGTTATTACATTTTGAAACTTTGCCACACGAGCTTTGCATTTTAAACATCAACGCCATACTGTTTCAGTTGATGAGATGAATCTGGCATTGACACAGAAATAGTTCGGCCTTATTTGAGAATTATTAATTTTATTTTATGCTAGGCAATGAATTACTGGATTTTCCGAGTGAAATAATTGTGATATTTCACTGCAGTGAAAAAATATAATATTTTTTCACTGGCCGTCAATAGACATTGATAACATTATAACTAAGAAATTTCAAACTTTAAGATAGTTAAGATGGTTGTTTTGCATCCAGGCGAACCGGGTTCAAGTCCAGCAACGGGCAATTTTTTTTTTTTCATTTTCTTTTTATCTGCTGTTTTACCTTGAATTGGGAAGGAGCATTATGTAACAACAGATATTATATGTACAAATATACACAAAACAAAGCAACTATAAACGGTAAACTGCTGACATTATCGCGCGGGATGCAGTAAGAAATCAGCTATATACTTCAGTGTGTTACACAAATAGCTAGACAATACGCTTAAGCATAAAATAAAAAGAATATTTGCTTGCTCCGAGTGAATAACGAATATATTTCATCTCGTGGGTGAAAAACTCAAGTATTTTCACTCGTGGCTTCTCCACTCGTGACAATACTGAGTTTGTCACCCACTCGATGAAATATATCCGCTATTCACTCGTTTCAAGCAAATATCCTCTCTGTAATGAACTTTGTACAGGTATTTATTGTTCGAGCAGAGCATCATATTTTCCATTGCAGAAGAGAGGGATTCCTGTATGGTACAGACTTGTTTCTGGATTATCTGATGGATCGCTTATATCAAAACTAGAATTTTACAGTCCCTTCGCCTACTTAAAGTCGCTAGAATCAGCATCACCTCTCCCCACTTTTACTGTAAATCAGAATGTTACATTTGTTATATTTGTTATAACAGAGGATTTACATTAAATCACATGTTCACGGACAAAATATACACTCTATCGCAAGCACTCAATGACGTGCAGGAATCTCGAGTTGACAAAATTTCTTACCTTGAAATATATAAAATCAGAAAGGATGACACTGATTGATATACTAGTATCTTCTATTTCTTTGTAGCGCAGGTTTACCTATGAGAAAGTACAAATAAAGTCTTTTACATTGTTTATAATTTACGATATCAGAATGAAATTGTATTAAAAAATAGGTTTTTAAATTCTTCTCAGAGAATGTACAAGAAGTATAACATGCATAATTATCTACGTTTAGCATCATAAAGAATTTTACATTTTGTAAAGAAAGATGAACGTTCTCTAAACCGGACACTATTAATATTAAATGTTTGCCCGTTTTATAGAGGTGGGCAATATATGTACGTATGTACGTCTGCTTAGTATTATAACTGCCTTTTCTGGACAATTGTCCCCCCCCCCCCCCGCCCACAGTCATACAAAAGTGGCAGGATGAAAAAGTAACCCGTTTACTAAGGAATCTTCTTAGGGAAATTTAATTGTAATTACATCTAGAAAAGCTATTGTTAAATAAAATAAATCAAGTGAGATGCATCCAAGTAACTCGAAAATCTTCCCTTTTTAGGCAATCTAAAAGAGATTTTGTATGTCCTGCTAGATTACGCAACATTCCAATCCAAATATATTTTTTGTTTTTAGAAATATGTAGTATGTAAATGAAAGGAATGTTAATGTATCCAGTGGTTAAGAATTCATTACTTACACCGTTCATAATGTGTGAGTAAGCTTCTTTTATCTTTGTCTCCACTGAATCCGTTCCATCAAAGGGGTTTAAGAATTTTACTATCGATGAATGTCTGCAAGTAGAGATGAAATATATATTTTATGTATGTGTGCGTGCTTTGTGCATGTGTATGCTTTTGTGTATGACAAAAGGGATGTAAAATATGCAAGAGAATTTGATTAATTATCTCACTCTCAGGAAGAAGTAACAGTAGTAAATTTAATTGCGTCATAAATGATTGCGATGCCTTTTGTCTGAGTCTTGTTTGCGACTTTCATGACTTTTGCTACGCGATTCGGATTGGCGGGAATAAAAACTCGCGAAAATATAGGATTTTAATTATCAATGGGTTCATCATTAATTATATATTCCAATCGCACTGAGAATTCGCAAATAATATAGCACTTGAAATTCGCCGAAATTCGTTGGTCATAAATACTGTATGCTCGTATGAACAGAGAGTAGAACATGGGGCTCTCGTTAATACCTGTGCACTTCACTAATTTTGTGACTCATAATCAAGGCAATTTTGCCCTGTTTTCAGTTTAGCTCATAACTGAATAAACATTTCCAAAAACTTTGATTTGCTGCGCTGACAGGGATATATATATATATATATATATATATATATATATATATATATATATATATATATATATATGTGTGTGTGTATAGAGAGAGAGAGAGAGAATTAACTACAAGTTGGGGTTGGTAAATAGGCAGGAAGGTTGGTAGATAGATAGACGTAGGAATGTAGATTCGTAGGTTGATAGATATAAGTATGTATTTATTAAAGCTAAGACATTATATATATATATATATATATATATATATATATATATATATATAGAGAGAGAGAGAGAGAGAGAGAGAGATAGAGAGATAGATAAATGTATAGATATATATTTTTTCATGCAAAGAGACCACTTACAAGTCCCATACTGTTGAATCTATCAATACAGCGACCTTGACGTAGTAGACGTCCTTTAGCTGGCGAGATTTATCTGTGTATATAATTTGCAATGAGAAAACATATTCATGTTATATAGCCCAAATGTTTAATAATAAATAGAAATGAGTATCATTTTTGTATTGTTAATATAGAATACATTGATGTAATTGTGTTCACTATATTTTCCATGTAAACTCTTATATTCTTACATACAAAGGTATATTCACAGAAGGCTTAAAACCATGAATGGCATATAATATAATAGAACTGAATTTATCAATGTCATCCTGGGTTATTTTACCATTTTCATATGTTATTTTATCTAACCATCTTTATACGTGATAATATTGCACCATCTCCCATGATTCTACCACTACAACTGTTCTCACCTGTTGCCCCTCTATTATGTAAACCTGCTACATTTCGGGATAAAAACGTAGCGTCTGGGTAAGGAAAATGGTTTTGTTTGTCTTGTCTTTCGAAACGTCGGAGAAGAGCTACAAGATCTTGCTCTACATTTTTCTCATTGACGTGTGCTGCATCTGCAAGATGAAATATTCTTTATTACATCAAAGGACCGTGAGGTAAGTTTAATTTTATTTTCCTGCCTTTTGTCACTGTCCTCTACCTTCATTCAAAACAAATATCAAATAGGAATTTAAACCTAAGTCCCGAGAGAGAGAGAGAGAGAGAGAGAGAGAGAGAGAGAGAGAGAGAGAGAGAGAGAGAGAGAGAAACAAGGCTTGTAATCACAGTGATATATCCGTAATTTCTCCCGATCTCGTTTTCCTTTTAAATCAAGAGAGAAATAAACGTCTTTAAACCGTACTTGATACAGCGACATATAGCAATCATTGCCTAATTGGAATTATAACAGAAGAAATATATCGCAAAATAAACGTATATATATATATATATATATATATATATATATATATATATATATATATATATATATATATATATATATATATATACGTCGTGCTTCGTCCGCCGAATTGTTGTAATTGTGCTCAGGAAATAAATGATACATTCGTTGCTTTGCAGTAAAATAAATAATACAAAGAATGTTTTTTGCGTATTCTATTATCCAGATATAATAAGATATGGCAAACCTTTATTTTCGACTGAATTTTCTCTTTGTATATATTCTTGGTCCTGTAGAATATATCGTTTTCCAAGAAGACCTGGAACTTCCAACAAGTTTCTTGATGTGACATCAGTCTCCTCTGGTCGAAGATCGTAACTCCTGTCTCCTATTCGTATGTTTCCGGTCTAGAACATGTATGTATTTGTATATAATTAAAGAGATTAGTGAGACTGGGTTTCTCCTTTCTCAAGTTATCCCTTGATTCATTTCTTCTTTCATTTTTAAACTTTAGTGGTGGTGGTTTAACTAGTAGCGGTAACAAGAATACCAATTATATAAATCCGGTTATACATAGTTTCTAGATATAATGTATGGATCAACTGGTATCCCTTCTGTCTATAATAATCTGTTATCTACTCCATATATAAGTTTATAAGACACTGTATTTTATGTATGATATATTCTTCTCTATACCAAACGAGGTCTGGAGGTACAACAAGGTATTAAGAGGTATTAAAAATAACGTGCAGGATATAAAAGCATAGACTAGCGGAGAAAATACTTAAGAGAGTGAGTGCAATAGTACCTGCAAAGGTGGCTGAAATACTGACTGAAAAGGTAGGTAATATATTAGCTGAAAAGGTGGCTAATATAGTGACTAAAATGTACTTGAAGAATCACTGCCTAAACAATTATAATTATCCATAACTGAACCAATGCCTAATGTTTTACCTAACTGAATCAATACCAATCAATACCTAACGTTTTACTTATAATTGCACCCACAATTGAACCAATATCAATACCCATAACCAAGGGTTGTGTCTAATGCATCTCCTAAATTATCAAAATACAGAAAGAGCAAAGAATAAAACGTGAGAAAGAAGTAATGGTAAACAATATAAGCAAACGCAAGAAGACGTGCCTTAAGGGTGGTAATAATAGTGGTAATTGTAGCAATAATAGTGGTAATTGTAGCAATAATAGTGGTAATTGTAGCAATAATAGTGGTAATTTCTTAACGCTTTAGCTGGACTGACAATCCTTACCCTAATCATGACTCTATTGACTCTGATGATGATTATGTAATAACCAAGGCAGTCTGTATAATGCTAATGTAGTATTATCCGTAAATGATAGCGAAGTATATTCTAAGGCTTATTCTGAAGGGCATATAAATAACTGACCTCGCTGTAATAATTGTGCCTTACCACCAAAATATGAGTACCAGTAGACGGATATATATGACATATTGAGAAAGAATATATTTATGTCTGTCCTAGGTTTCGCCGACCCGTTGTCTTAGATATTTTTCGGGACTCCGCTGCCAGTAGTTTTTAATTTTTTTTCTACCTGCTGCTACATATATCTACAACAACCAAGGCTTGCTGTTCTTGCTGTGGATTTTGGAACGCTATTTTACCTGCAGCCATACTATGGTGGTTGTTCTTCTTTTCGTTGTTGTTGTGATGGTTACGAACCCCGCTTCTTCTGGATTTAGAGCTAACCGCCTTAGGACAACTCCGTAACACCTTTGAACACGGCGATATCACCGCAGCGAGATAAAATGTGGGTACTCTTATTAGTGACTTGTGACCTTCCCATAGAGCGTGAAATAGTATAGGCGTATACATGTGCGTGTAAAGTCTTACGACCTAGGATTCATGCAATGGAGCAATTATTGCGAAACGAAAGAATATAATATGCACCAAGTTGGAGCAATAGGTCTTGAGTTGTATTTCTGGACTTTATTCTGTACAAATGAGAACCTGAGAATAATAAAGGTAGTCACTTGCCAGGTCTAACAAACATGAGCGTGTAGGTGTGTGCGTATCCATCTAATCTGTTGTCTTGGATTTTTCATCTGTAAGGCTTTGAGAAATTGCACCTTTATAACATGCAACTGCTCTAAATCACTAGGCAACTGAATCTTATACTGTACAGGGAAGAGATTCTGATTAATAATTGTGGCCACAGGTGCTGCACATAGTTTGTACATTTTAATATAATAATATACTTACAATGACTCTGTAATACTGTTCATTTGATCTTTTGACACATCTGACGGTCATGAATGCCCCATTCTCTCTGTCCTGGTAGTAAGCCACATCCTATTCAAATACATACCGGTACGTGTAAATTTAGATTGGAATGTAGGAAGGCAGGTATGTAGGTACTTAAACCTGTATATATTTCGGTAAGTATGTAGGTAGATAAGTATGTAAGTTGACTGCAATTAGTTTGCTACTTAAGAAGCTATTTGTGTCGGTAAGTTTGTAAGTAGGTAACTGGGTAGGTAATAACGCTGGGGGTGATTATGTATATGGATGATTAGTTGATTAGGTGGTGGGTATTTGGTAGGATAGGTAGATAGCTAAACAGGTCAAATTGATGATAAGCTGCTGTTTTAGGTGCGTAGGTAGGCAGTTCTTTAATGTTTTAGTTATGATCACCCGTTTGAAGAAAAATTAAAACATGAAAACGTTTGACTATGTAAGACTTTTATTAGGCGCCATATGTGGATTCAAAATTATAAGAGCGTTGAGAGGGAAATGTAGTGACTGACACGAGACCAAGTGTCTGGTGCGAAGATAAGTAAGACACACACACACACACACACACACACACACACACACACATATATATATATATATATATATATATATATATATATATATATATATATATATATATATATATATATATATATATATATGTATGTATATACACTACAAATTCCTTTCCGAAGGGTACAAATCTTCAAAGAAACTTTCTTCACAGAAGCGTGACTGGAACAACAGAAAAGAAAAAATCCTAATTACTTTATATAATCTACATGATGATTGACTAGATATTTGCAATAAAAATTAAACAATAAAAGAATGAATAACATGAGCAAGGCTGTACTGTGCTACTTATTATGTGGTTAGAACAAGGGAATATAATTCATGATGGAAGCAACTAAACCAGCAATACAAATTTGTGCCATATATATATATATATATATATATATATATATATATATATATATATATATATATATATATATATATATATATATATATATCGTCGTCAGCAACTGTTCAATTATATTCTTTTAACCTGGATATAGTATTCTGTTTAACTGACGATTACTTAAAACTAGTTGGTACTAATAAAAACCTAAATAAGTAAAATAAGTTAAATGCATTTTTTAAATATATTTCATTTATTTATAAAAAAAATGGTTACAAAGTTATGGAAACTATGATCATGAATTTGAGAAAGCGAATTAATGGCAGAAAAATATGATTTTTGTAACTTGGAAATGTCTTGTTATCTGTTAACGGGAACGTGCCTACTTGGATTCTTGTTGATACTGAAGTCTGAGTTTTCGCAGCCATCGAATCCAATAGACTCTTGTGTATTTCCTAATTTGCGTGCTCCATTTTTAGTTCTGGGTGATTCCAATCAGGATTATAATAGCTGAAAGAGTGACCTGGGTAACATAATTTTTCCTCCACGGGGCTTCTTTCCATTTTGTCAGTCTGCCAATGTGATCTGTGGAGATTAAATTTAATGAGGGTGATCGCATTTTCTGTGTTGCATGTTATTGTCTGCCTGTGAATGCCTAACTTTTCAACTCAGACTGTACTGGAAAATGTGTTTGTTTCTTTCATGTGCTGGCAAGTCTTGCATCTCTTGTTTCCACAAAGCTATGATTTGAGAGTGGCTCTAGCTTTGCGCTGCATAGCATGTCTCTCATTTTCTTAAGTCCAAGGAATGCTTCAACTGGTTTGTAAGGAAATATCAATTTAAGCGGTTCACACGATTCAGTAGCTGCCCAGAGCTTTTGAATGATCCGACCTACTTGAGGGCTATCTCGGTGGAACGTGAGGATGAAGGTATTCGTTCCATGTTTTCTTTTATTTGTATTTTAGGACGGCAGCACGGTGTTTTTTCTTGGCTTTTTGTTTCGCTTTCGCTGTCAGAACTTTGTCAGATGTTGGGTTAGCTCTCTGCACCTCTCAACGAAAGTTTTCTCATCAGAACATATTCTTCTGATTCCAAGTGCTTGACTGTATGGGATGTTTGGGTGCAGTGCATTGGGTGGCAGCTAGATGGATGAAGTTATTGATGTTTTTCACTCAGTTTGGATTAAGGGTATGTCTGTATGCAACAATTTTAGTTTTTGTATCCATACAAATATTATTTGTGCTAGATATTTCAGCAGTGAAATTTGATCGAATGATGGAAATTATGGGTTTGCATTATGAATTCATCAAGCTTTTCTCTACCATGTTGCCATTTCATTTCCACATCATCAACGAAACGTACCAATTGTTATGTGGTATAGCTTACAAAAACCAGAAGATGGTTTTCTAATCGGCGCATAAACATATTTGCCTACAAGGAAACCATCTTAGTCCACATGGCTGTTCCGCTTATAGTTCTTACTACTGAACTCAAAGTTATTGAGTTTAAAGACTAACTCCAAGAGCTTGACCAGGAAATATGTGGGTGGCGTCTTCACAATTATTTTTTCCCAGGGTTGTTTAGATTTCTGTATCCTCTCATCACATGCAATATTAGTATAGAGAGATGTTACTTCTAGTGACACAAGCATGGTGCTGGGTAGTAACGGTTAATTGGTTATACTTTGTTGTAGCCCCATTTTGTGTACACACACACACACACGTACACACACACACACACACATATATATATATATATATATATATATATATATAGAGAGAGAGAGAGAGAGAGAGAGAGAGAGAGAGAGAGAGAGAGAGAGATGGGGCTTCTGAAATACTCGTAAACCTTAGTAAAACAATCCTACGATAGGGTGTCAAAAAAGTGCGTTTCTTATATCCACCGGGTACGGGTTTCTTAAAGCCTTTACAATTTCTTGAAAACACAGAGTTAGAAGTTATGAAACACTTGCAACACTTTACACTAGGCCTATACTATCTTGTTATTTAAACTTTGTTATCAACTTAATGTGAATATTTGAATAACATAAACACTGGAGTAAAGCTATATTGTTATATATTCAACAGTTTTCTAAAACGTGATATAAATATATCCTAAGTTTAACAAAAAAGCAAACATCTTAGTGTCAAGAGACAACAAGTATATGTTTCCAAGTTTGGAAGGAATAAAAGTGTAATCAAAGCTAACTGTGTTACAAACAACATGCAAGAGAATTAAAATACTGAGTTGCTGGTTTCAAGTATTAAAAAGATGTCATCTAATGTTTCCATAGAGACAAAGATTTATATATTACATTTAATGATTATAACATAGCGATCACTGCATCAATCCCGATTGCATGTTTATGAAAACAATACAGCATGAAGAAGGAGTAAATTACGCATTTGTTGTGAGTTAATATACAAATTTGTATTTCGATAAATTTACAAAACAAATGGAAGGTCAAGTAAACATTACAAGGTCAATCTATATCGAGTCAGCAAAAATAGATATAGGATTCATGGAACGCGCGCAGTATATAAAGTATTTATTTTTGAAGCAACCTTTGGCGTGGCAAAATGTGACATAACTCTGAAATAATTCCTATGTTTGAAAGGACTATGAAAACGTTGCAAATTGTTGGAAATAACAGTTCTAGTTGTCGTTGGATTTATGGTTGGTTTGGTGATACCCTCTAAAGGCAATTTGTCAAGCATAAAATATTCTCTGGATGCGTTTGTATCATTTAAAATGGCCAGAAAAGAAAAGTATTTCAAGCCACCTTTCCTACGATCTTGGATGTACAGCTGCTTACACAATATAAATCAGTTTTGGAAAGAACTTAACCAGGAAAAGAAGTAAATAAAATATACTGAGTTGAAGAAGTGGTTCACTGAGCTAATTACCTACACTTTACACAAGAAGGGTAAACGTATTTCCATCTAAAAAGGTCTAAGTAATTCATATGCAAGTCATATGGATGACCAGTGGCAGGCAGATATTGTTAAAATGCAAGGATTTAAAAAAAAATATAAACATGGAAACAAATACATTTTGAAAGAGATATATGTCTCCTGAAACTACACCTGTTCTAAACGGTCAAACCAAAATAAAGGAGCTGGCAAACACGCAGTTTTTGAGGAAATTTTTAAAGAAAGAAGATCTGACAGATACTGCTTGATGAAGGAAAACGGTTTCACAACAGAGAAGTTAAGGATTTGTTAGAAAAGGCAAACACTGAGTAATTTTCAACTTACGTATACAAAAAAGCATGTGTAGTGGAAAGAGTTTAAGAAAACTCTGAAGACCAGAATGTGAAAGTATTTCATTCAAAATGAAAACAGAACGTTTTGCCAAAGCTAATTTATTAATACATGAACACTCATCCTATATCTGTACACATGATTTCTGTTTAAAGGATTAAGGAAGAAAACAGATCAAAAGTATGGATCGATATATTTGGTTACTGAACATCTGATACATGTAGATCTCCTAGATTTAAAATCGGTGAAGTAATCAGAATTTAAAAATATAAAACTATATTTGCAAAAGACGACATCCTAACTTTACCGAGGAAATATTCAAAATAAGGCATGTAATATCAGGTGAACCGGTTTTTGTACGTGAATGTGTCTCAAAGAAATTATCTCTATAGGACAAGCAAGATGACATACAAAGTTGGAAAGATTTTAAGACTTAAAGAATGAAAGGTTAAAAGTATGTACTTGTCAAATGGAAAGGACATCATGAGTAGTAATAGGTGGGTAACTGGGTACTGGAATGTTATTGTGGCACTCTGGGTACCAACGGGAAATGAACGTGGGGCCTCTCTGGGTACTAACGGGAGATTAACATGGTGGGGCACTCTGGGTACTAACGGGAGATTAACATGGTGGGCCTCTCTAGGTACCAACGGGAAAAGGAACAGGCGTGGGAATTGGAACAGGGAGGGAAAACACACACACACATACACACAATTTTTGTTGAAAGGCAATTTTTGGAATGATAATCTTTTCTGGGTAAATGGGGTGGCCCTGAAAAGGGCCGTTGGAGTGTTGAAGTTAACACAAGTGGCATCTCAAGGAGGGCCTTCTTCTTCTTAAGCTTCGACGGACGTCAGGACAGTAGAAAAGGACTCGCTTCAGACAGCCTTGTCTTTCGATATAGATTCTTCTTTTCCATATCGCTGTATCTGTCATCTTGGTAATGGCCCATGAGGCTTTTACGTACATCGGGAAGTCTGGGTTGAAGAGCATTCCCGATACGAGGTTCGATGATTCCACTGAGGTATACATCTTGAGAAACGGTGAAACTCTATGACACAAGCGGTGGTATATATAGCCTAAGAGCGGATTGAAACGGATCGAAATGAACTACCAATCCAAAGGCGCGTTACAACCGGGTAGGTTTTTGCTTCCAATCGGAAGAGAGTGGGGGTGTGAAGTCATCTTGAGTATAAAGGCATCACAGCGTTCGTAGGGTTTTACCTTGGGCAGCATAATGGAGACTACGAAGAGCATGTATTGGGGTGAGCCTGTGACGACGGAAAGTTCTTATGTTCGGAGTGAGAGTATGACGACAGCAGCGAATGGCGTGATGAGCTTTCAATCGGAAGATTTTAATTTAGATTTTCTCTCTCAAGAATTTTTGCCTGAAACCACGACTGCTGTACCACTACCCTCTTTGCATGTCATCGATGATTTTAAAAAGAGGCAACAAGAAGAATTGGAAAATGTTTTACAACGTCAGAGAGAAGCCGAAGAAGTTTTTCTTCAGCAAGAAGAGGAAAGAAGAAAACAAGAAGAAGAAATAAGAAAGTTAGAAGAGGAGAAGTGTGAAGAACAGAAGGAAGAGAGTGAGGAAAACAAAACGGTGAATGTGTTAAAAGACATTTTAGCGGAGTTAAAACATCTGAGAAACATGTATCAGATTTCTTTAACACAACCTAAGAGAAGGAGACCCTCACGAGCGAAACATTCTAAACCTATCACTACTACTAGTGAGATGCTACCACCACCAACATTCACTACTACTAATACCACTAAAGCAGTAGCAGCAGCAGCAGGAGGAATAGGACTTGGTCGTGGAAAGGAATTGAGACAGTTGAAGCTCAGCATGTCCAGTTCATAAGTTTGTTAAAACAAACACTCCAACGGACCTTTTCAGGGCCACCCCATTTATCAAGAAAAAATTATAATACAATTTGCCAAATCAAGTAAAACTTTAAATCTCATTCCTTGGTTTGTGTAAGAGTGAGTGCGTGAGTGCGTGCGTGCGTCCATACTCTAAAAAACAAAAACACACAAAGACACTTACTTTTTTGCCATTCTGGTCTATTCCCTTTTAAAATAATTACAATGAACATAACACCACACTCAAAGTTCATTGTTCACTGTCTGTCTCTCTTTTTCTTGAATTTCTTCACAGGGATCAAGGGTTCTTCTTCTTCGTCTTCCTTACTGTCTTCCAGTCGTCTAGCTTTCTTGCTTTTCTTGACGAGAGGGATGAGTTCTTTTTCTTCCTCTTCTTCTTTTGGGGTTGAAGATCCCTCTGCTTCCTCCCTCTCTGGTGGGTTCTCTTGTTTCTTAGGAGACTCGGAAGACCAATGTCCTTTTTCTTGACAATGATAACAAGTATCTTGACTTTTATCTCTTTTTTCTTTTCTTGGGTGTTGACGTTGTGGACATTCTGGAGCCCAATGTCCTTTTTCGTGGCAGGTATAGCAAGTATCTTGACTTTTATCTCTCTTTTCTTTTCCTGGGTGATGACGTTGTCGACAATAGGGAGCCCAATGTCCTTTTTCGTGGCAGATATAGCAAGTATCTTGACTTTTATCTCGAGCGCAGTAGCGTTGAAATTTGCTGTCTTCTATAGCCTTATTGTATTTGCCATAGTCATGAATTAGATTATAGCTTCTTGACTTTTCCATCTTCACTGTTTGAAAGTGGAATAACAAATAGTGATTCTGAGGGTAGGAAGGTCTCTCTCTATATAGGGAGAGACCCTGTGTGAAACTCAATCAGATTCAAGTCAGACATCAAGATGAAAAGATCACGCTCAATCCATGAGAAAACAGAAGAAGAAACGAAGAGACGACGACGGAGACTTTCCGTGCCGCCTGAAACACAGCTAGATGAAGTGCTAGCTCAAGTCCATGCTAGCGATTTCGAAGAGGAGATGAGTGAGCCTGAAACCACACCACCTTCTACCAAACCCAAAGAATCTACCAGCCCTCACCAAGAAAGGCCTACCGTGGCTCCCGAAAATTACTATCGTATTCGAAAGACGCCAAAAATAAGCTCTAGAAAATTGCGAACTACGGCTTACACTCACACCGTCCACTTTAAAGACTTCAAGTCTGAAGTGCCTCCCGAGAAAGCTGCAGGGTTCATTACCGATTTGTGGGATTCTGTGTTACAGAACTTGAAACGACAATGCGGAGCCAAAGAGGACGATCGGTTGAGACTGTCCATCCATCACGACAGTTTAAAGTCGCCTGTCTGGATCGAGTTTAGCACCCCGGCAGAATTAACACCAGCCAAAATCATGGCCAAAATCGAACACGTTCAAAAAATTAAACGAAGAGTTTACCATCACGGATGGAAAGGCTACACTTCACATGACTCACGTATCCCCTCCTCGAGGTAGCGGACGAATTAGGAAAGTGTTGCTGGTGGACGACCTTCGCAGTACCAAATTCAGTGTCGTCCAAATCGACAATTCTCAAGACCAGATGTGCTTAGCCCGCGTCATCGTCGTGGGGCGAACGTATGCCGACAAGAACGAGAGCGTAGAATGGAAAAGAGCCTGGAATAACATTCGACGATCGGAGAAAGCCAAACAAAGAAAAGAAGCAGAACTCCTGTTACAACAAGCAGGCATACCCAAAGAGACCGTGTGTGGCATTTCTCAAATGCAATAACTTCAAGACGTCTTGGCTCCTCGCTACACCTTAAAAGTACACCCTCAAGAAGTTTGCGGAGCTCAGCTGTTTCGAGGCCCCGATTTCCCGGAGGGAAAATACATTCACGCATATCATCACCAAGAACATTTCGATGCCATCACCAGTATCTCCGGATTTCTGGGACACTCTTACTACTGCGAGAAATGTGACCAAGGATTTAATAATCGGGAGCGACACATTCATTGCGGAGAGCGATGTCAGGGCTGTTTAGCTGCCAAGCCATGCCTTCCTGAAAATCACGTGCATTGTGCGACGTGTCGACGAACCTTTGTCAGTCCCTCTTGTTACGAACAACATCTCAGGACACAAGGTCACCAGCAGAAAAGCGCTTGCGAGTTATTGAAATTTTGTTCCACGTGTGGACACCTGATTCGAACCAACAACCCCAAGAGACACGTTTGTGCCGGCAAGAAAAGATCCCGCTTTTGCAAGGAGTTGGTGGATTATGATCATCAATGTTTCATGCAAAAGTACGCCAATACACTGAAGAAAGAATTAAAGACTGATCAGAACAAGAACCAAGTGGATTTCATCTTTTTTGATTTTGAATGCATGCAAGAAACAGGTATTCACATCCCCAATTTCTGCGTCGCTCATCGTCCTTGTGAGAAGTGCATCCAAGAACCTATCCACGTTCACTGTCCTCATTGTAGCAGGATTCCAGGAGGACGTGAAACAAAATCTTTCGTGGTCCCAACACTTTGTCCGAGTTTGCTGAATGGATTTTAGACCCTACCGACGACACTTGAAGCGAAGAGGACATTCAACGTTACGGGGACTGTCATCGCCATGCGACCGTCATGTCTCACAATTTCTCGGGATACGATGGACAGTTTTTGTTAAAATATTATTCACAACAAGGTACCGAATGCCCTAAAGTCACCAGGAACGGAGCCAAACTCACTACATGAAAGTGGGACAAGTGCAATTCAAAGATTCCATGAGTTATTTAGCCATGCCTTTGAGTCGAATGCCTAAACCATTTGGTATGACAGAAATGGCCAAAGGATATTTTCCTCACTTCTTCAATACGGAAGCTAATCAACACGTCGTGCTACCGCATTTGCCTGACGTTGACTATTACTACCCCGACGGAATGCACCACGAACACCGAGAAGCCTTTCACGCTTGGTACCACGCTCACAAGTCAGAACCGTTTGACTTTCAAGATGAAATGTTAAAGTATTGTCGATCCGATGTGGACATTTTACGCCGTTGCTGTGGAAAGTTTCGACAATTATTTCTAGATCACGGAGAAGTCGATCCTTTGAAGGGAGCATGCACCCTACCCAAAGCCTGTACTTTAGTGTACACCAAAAACTTCATGCCCGAGAACGAACTAGCCATCATAGACTCAAACACGTCTCTCTTTGCAAGCCGTCAATACTCGGACAAAGCCTTGCGTTGGCTCCATTACTTGAGCCAAAAGGAAGACAAATGGATACAACATGCCAGAAACGGAGGAGGAGAAAAGAAAATAGGCAGTCTTTCAGTGGATGGTTGGGACTTAGAAAACCTTCAGAGGGTGTACGAATTTCAGGGCTGGTTGTTTCACGGATGCCCTACCTGTTTTCCTCAAAGAGACATGAAAAATCCTCTCACGGGAGTCTCCATGGAAGACTTGTACGAACGCACTTACCAACGCCGGTTAAAGTTAGAAAGTCAAGGATACCAAGTGGTAGAAATGTGGGAGCACGAGTACGATCGACGTTTCAAAACCGATCCTGAATTTAGGAGCATAGCCGAAAGTTACGATGTGGTCGACATCGAACCTTTGGATCCACGCCACGGTTTGTTGGAGGACGAACCAATGCCACGCGTTTGCTGTACGACGTAGACGAATCAAAAGGAGTAGAAATCAAATACATCGACGTGTGTTCGTTGTATCCTTGGGTGTGCAAATACAAACGATTTCCTACCGGTCACCCTGAAATCTTGACAGAACACATCGACGTGGAACACATTCGTCAATACGAAGGATTGATCAAATTCAAAGTCTTACCCCCGACCAACTTATATCATCCTATCTTACCTCATCATTGTCAAGGAAAACTGATGTTTCCTTTATGCCGTACGTCTGCCGAAACATGTAACCAAGATCACCCCTGTCACCACACGGAGGAAGAGCGCGCTCTGACAGGAACGTGGGTCAGCGCCGAATTGTTTCGGGCTCTGGATCGAGGATACCGCTTGTTGAAAGTGTACGAAATCTGGCACTTTCCAACACTTGCACATCCCATCCAGGCATTTTCTCGGGCTACGTCAACCAATTTCTTAAACTCAAACAAGAAGCCAGCGGCTATTCCTCGTGGTGTCAAACTCCCGAAGACCAAACCCAATTCAAAGAATAGTACCGTGCCGTCGAAGGCATCGCTTTGGAAGATGTAGAAAAGAACGAAGGAAGAAGATCGTTTGCCAAAGTCATGTTGAATTGCTTGTGGGGAAAAATGGCACAACGTCCGATCTTGCCCAAGACGGAATACTTTACAGATCCCAGTGCCTACTTTAAACTGGTGGACAACTAAAGTAAACTAGTCAAACACGCAGAAATCGTTCGTGAAGATTTTATCTTAATCAATTTCGAAGAAGAATGCAAGTTTGTACACCCCGACGACTTTAGCAATGTGGTCATTGCAGCTTACGTGACAGCCCATGCTAGTAAAAATTGTACGCCGAAGCTTTAGAAGTGTTGGGAGATCGTGCCCTGTACTTTGATACCGACAGTTGTATGTACATCCATCGCCCTGGGGTCCCACACCCTACCATCCAAGGAGATCGCTTAGGAGCCTGGACGGACGAGCACCCTCAAGAGACGATTCTGAGTTTTGCCAGCCGCGGTCCTAAAAATTACGGCTACCGATACCGAGACCGACAAGGCCAACTTCACACCAAATGCAAAGTCAAAAGATTAACTCTGAACTATCGAACAAGCCAAGTGGTGAACTTCGAGGTTTTGAAAAATGCTTTACTGTCTGGACAAGCGGAAGACTTTCGAGTGAAAGCGTTAGAACCTCACAAGATCGTACGGTTACCCAATCATCAAATCGTCAGTCGTCCTGTAGGAAAAGTTTACCAAATTGTGCACCAGAAACGAGTGAGACTTCCAGACCACACCACTTTGCCGTACGGACACGCCGATTTGCAGTATAAAAAAGGAGCCAGTTCCAAGCCTAACCATTCATTAGGACTCCCAACGTTGACCGAGTAAGAAGAAGAAAAAAAGAAGAAGATGAATACTCATGTCACCCAACCACTGAGTGAGGGATCTACTGTGAACTTCAATGCAGAGATCAATACACACGCACCGATGCTGACGAACTCGATACAGCCACCGAGCGAAGAACCTACTGCTTTGGACTCCAAATGTGATCACGACCTGGAGTGCCATGCGACGAGACGGATGCCGTACGCTTTGACATTAGCGATGCAGCACGACCTTGTCGCTCCTCCTCAGGGACCATGGAAAGCGATGCCGTGCGTGTGCCTTACCGCCCCACTTGCGATGCAGGACGACCTTTCTTCTTTATTGGGGATGCTAAGCGTGTCCCTACCTGTGGATGCCATCCCTACATGGGTAAAGAATTGACGCTACCTGTGGTTTTGCCTGGATATTCCAAGTTTGAAAAGCGATACCAGACGTTCAAAGATAAGTGGCCTAAATAGCTGCAAGGACCTACTTCCAAAGCTTTAGCCAGATCTGGATTTATCTGCTTGGGAGAAGGAGACAAAGTTCAGTGTTTCAGTTGCGGTGTGAGGCTTCACGACTGGGAATATAAAGACTCGGCTTACTTGGAACATGCCAGATGGTCTCCGCGCTGTCAGTACCTGCCTTTGGTCGGTGATGAGTACGGGTACGATCAGTACGATGTCAGTCCCAAGTAGCAACCCATGTCGGACACTTTAGAAGTACACATTCGTGGTTTACTTTTGGAGCTGCGAGAACGTATTTACAGAGAGTTGGTCAAGATACAAGTGAAACGTAAACTCAAAGTCATTCCTCGATTTTCAAACTATCGCGACTTCCACCGTATAAGAAGCCTGATTCTGGGGAGAAACTATCACAGGTGTTGTGAAGTAAACAAAAGAGAGCCACTTTCCACGTCGGATACTTTACAAGAACACATTCGTGGTTTGCCTTTGGAGCTGCGATAACGTATTTACAGAGAGTTGATCTTTCACAATCGATGAAGCGCCTTCGATTGATGACCTTGGTCCAAGCTCAAATAATCTTGTCGTGTACGATGATTTGATGCTTGAAAACCAAATCAATCCCACGCAAATATGTTCCCGAGGTCGACATAAACACAAAGATGTGATCTATTTGACTGAACGATATGCACACGTGCCTAAAGTAATACGAGACAACTGCAACATCTTAATGGTTGTCACGGAATTGTGTATGATTTATATCAATATGTATATGTGATCGAAAATGTACTCGGGTTTCGTTGCCGCGTACAGCGTTACCCGAGGGTGGTTTATTTTTTTCGGCTCTAGTTATTTCGAAATACTGAGCGCGATTCAACCCATGCTGCATGTGCAAATTGCCTGTAGTGAAAACCCAAGTACCTAGCTGCGCATATTCATCACAGCTAGGGTACTTATAGAGCAAATTCTCTATGTACAAATTACATTACGACGAGTCTTGTCAGGAAGCCTACCACTTTACGGGAGCAATCTTCAGCTGTAGAGGTATGTGAAATTTTGAATTACATTCGTTATTACTAGCAATTTTACATGACAGAATTGTTTCATATATCAGACGTTTTAGAATTTATTCTAAATTCTGCAGACAGTCAATATCTAGGTCATATAACGCCATGCTATTAGAAAAACTATAGTCTGGTTCAAGTTAACCATTTATTGTAACTGAACAGATAGATTGAATTTAATTATATGCTGCATGCATTGAATGATAAAATGTAATGTATAACGAAACGAATTCATGTGCGCGCATGCGCAACATATATCAAAGCAAAAGTACTTAACCGTGCCATATGTACTAGACGGTTCAGTTGTTATACTTTAGCTGCATTTTGTGTATGGTTTGGTGATGTGGAGTCGCAGAACTCTGTGGGGTTCATTGTGACGTGTACGCTGTGTCTGTTGACGTTGGCTCGGAAGAGGGTACTGGTGTTCTCGATGTGAGGGACCAAGACTTTGCGAACATCGAGTATGTGTTGGATGAGAAGGCTCTCGAGGGATCCTTCAACAGACTGGGAGGGGCGGACTATGCGTGGTGGCTCCTTGATCATTGACGAGCGGGTGGAACCGGAAATACATCTTGGTCGTCAACTGGGCGCCACGATATATATATATATATATATATATATATATATATATATATATATATATATATATATGTTCCATGTTGTAATCAGTCATGTCAATATCGTGATATGAGTGATACATTCGTAAATGCATAATTCAAATATCGCTAAATGAGCGATAAATTCATAAATTCATGCATTCATATTTCAATATCGCTAAATGAGTGATAACTTAAATACTTCATATTTCAAATATCGCTAACTGAGTGATATATTGATAAGTTCATAATACATGTGTCCTACTTGTGGATAAATGATATTAATGATACATTATTCGTAGTTGTATGTAAATCACATACTTTAGTCACCCTTGGTGCTAAATAAGACCTTGTTTGTATTAGGGCGTAGATCATATACTTCTATTTGTTGATTGGTGATAGGACGTTATTCACCTTTGTTTAAATTCCATTCGTTAATTCATCTTTGATTTTTCTCGTTGAGTTACTTGTTGATAGTTCCATGTTAGGAACTATATTATTTTCCTTATATCTTTTTTTTTACATTGGTGTCAGATTCGTTCATCTTTCAATTGCGTTTATAAATAAACATCTCATGAACGCAATTGCTTTCGGTGTCTTGGCTTATCCAATCCCAACCCGGCTTCATCCTGTTACAATGGTATTTCGCGGCGTTGACGCGCATGGTCTCTCAAACATTCATTGGACCTGGACTCGTGGGATGAATTTCGAAATATGTTTGCGGAGGTCACCCAGGAGACGTAAAGTTTCGTCACTATTGACTTGACTGATAGGCCGCGCAAGTATCGCGCTGGTTTAAACAAACAAATTTAACAATCATATACTAACAACGGAAAAGACCGCCAGCGATGTCATAACTGAGTATGCTGCTCGACGCGACAAAGCTGTACAGGATCGACTAAAACTTCACCGTGAACGTATCAAAGATATGTTTGCATCGCGTCAGGCCGAACGGGAAGACCTCACAACGGGTTTTGAACAAGCATTTGCGCCGCTGTTCAACCCCACGCTTGAAACGGCGGAACAAGTCAAGAAAGTCGAGGAAACCACCACAGCGATG
This sequence comes from Margaritifera margaritifera, assembly GCA_029931535.1. Taxonomy (NCBI): domain Eukaryota; kingdom Metazoa; phylum Mollusca; class Bivalvia; order Unionida; family Margaritiferidae; genus Margaritifera; species Margaritifera margaritifera. The sequence continues at coordinate 1,965,960 of JAQPZY010001414.1, read as the reverse complement.
ATCGAACTGATTGCCAGGACAGCCATTGAACAGTTACCAGCACAGATTGCGGGAGTTCAACAACGCCCAAAGGCGGCTGTGGTCTCTGTGGTCCAAGAAGAGGCGGCCGAGGCAACGACGCTACCCAAGCACATGTCAAAGACACCACAGCCTAATATATTTAACATTCTTGACTTCACGAAGATTGAGGAGGATGTTCTAGATATTACCAAGCGGTTTCCTTCCAACTGGAAAGAATATGTAGCAGGACTTTATTTTAAATCACTTAGCAATGATAAAGCATCTGACATTTGGATTAAGTGAATATATCGGGATAAGTTTAAAAGGCAATCTGCAACAGGTCCAGAGTGGAAGGAATTTCACATAAATGTCGAAGATTGTAGAAGTCGACTCCCAAGACAGCATTTGGAAGAATATCAACCGGAAGAAGAATACGCTGGTAAAGGTATCGGTGATTGCGCAACCGCAGATCATGAACTCCTGGATAGGTTGGAAACGCTTGTGGGATCAGTTCGCGCGGGTAACAACACACTATAATTCACTAATGAGGCCACATCGATTTGTCAACGTTTGCTTACCAACAACATCATGGACCGTGGGACATTTCGCTCGTTAATGCTTAACTTATGGAAGACATTGACGATTTTTATCACACCGATGATGAATTCTGAAGTGCTTCCTGTTTTATGCGAAATTAATGCCGCGTTGCAGTCAGTCGTTGCAAATACAACCCCGAGCATTACTTCGATGATTATAATCTCATCAACGAAACCATAACTTTATGCGACTTTTCCTACAACAATCACTGCGGGGCAATCCCGCACAGTCGAGATCGCACTTGCATCGTTATGAGTTTATCGCAGTTGGCCAAATATTCGATCGCTACCGTGTGATGGCTTCCCTGCAAATAACTCGTTTGTGTTTTCGTCAGATGGTCGCGTCACCTGGAATATTGTTGGACTTCCCACTGGCGCATACGAGCTTGAATCAATAAATAATGAGATCCGACGAAGAATCACATTGTTGACCCGAAAAGACCCTAACATTTTCATACGCGAACATGAGACCACATTCAGCTCTGCCATCTCGATTAAATCTCTTAAGTACGCGGTTCACATTGCGCAGTCATCGTTGAGAACAGTTCTTGGTTGGCCTGAAGATATTAATGAGATTTCCCCAAACGAACGATTTCTGCATGCAGGACCCGACATTACCAGTTAATATTTCGCGCCAGACATTGTCAAAATTACCACCACGGCTCAGGTTAATTTGACTTGTGACGCCATCAGTGGCAGTTATGAAGTTTCAATTGTACGCTTAAGACGTGAGAAAACCCGTTTACGCGATATGTTACGAAACTGGCTTTAGTAATGTTGTACGAGGATTGTTTACAGGTGCACCAAATGTGCTCGCTGTCTTGTCTTCGCGCGCTGCACCAATTGCTAAATAAGTTGCAATGCGAGTCGTTGATAGTATCATAAACGTTGCTGCAGATCGATTAACAAATCTGGGATCGCAGGCGGTTTAATCGATTCGAGATCGACTACGACGACAAGTGACTCGAGCACCACCAAAAGCGGTTACATTACAATCGACAGCAACGATGCCAGCCCCGGTTAGTAAAATCATAAATGAAGCCGCGCAACAACGTCTGTCTGATTCAGCGATTGCAAATCTGGCAATAGGGAGCGGAATTATGGTTGTCCCGCAAAAGGTAACAGACGAAACAATAATGCATAAACGGAAAATTAAGTTTTACCATGGCCCAAGTCAAAGATGTATCCGATCCCGCGTTTGACATAGATGCGCCTGCGTTGCGAGATCGAAGCAAGCAAAATTACGAATATTACTCGTACGAGGCTAGCGATCCAGATAAGGACGGGCCAGTATAATATCAGGTTCATGACACATCTCGGTATTTTCTTCCGTGTGAGGCATTCTTGGAAGTCCAAGGAAAGATTATACGCAATGAAAATACTGCATACGGTGCCAACGACAAAGTCTGATTTATCAACAACGGCATTATGGCATTGTTTAGCAACGCACGTTATCTCATCGACGGAAAGGAAATCGAAGTAATTCTTGACAACGTTGACGTCAATACAACAATTCTCAGACTCGCCCGATACTTCGACGATTACGCAAAGTCTGTTGGTCCGTCTATGATGTTGTTAAAGACACATATCAAATACGTTTTTGGAAACGTCAGAAACGCTGGAGGAAATGCAGTAACTCCCGCTGTAATAAGTGACAATGATAATTTCAACGGTGGATTGGCACAGCGTCGAGCCCAGCTTAACGCACGCGGGGAGTTTTCCTGCGTGATTCCACTCTCACACATACTTGGGTTTCGTAGAGACTTTCATAAAGTTATTTTCGGGGCCAAACACACAGTCACGTGAAATAGAAAGGGCAACGCCAACAATGCAATTCATCACGATGGTGTCGCCGTTCCCGATGCGGGTAAAGTTGTGTTATCCACATTTACACCTTGGATGCCATCAATAAGTCCTTCAGTAGCCACAGACGAACGTTTGACAACATTTATGATGTCTTGTGGAACATCTATAATTTCATTTCTCGCGATGACCACAGACTCGCACAACACCGACACTCGAGGAGAATTCTTATGGCAAATAAGTACTCAACAAGATATTAGCGCACCAAGGCACGTGTTAATAGCATATCAAATGGTTGACAATTTGAACAACCAACTGGAACGTCCAATGATATATGCAAAACTGTGAGTGACTGAGGTCTCTCTGAGGTTAAACAGTCACCAAAAACCCACCGAAAACATTTTGCTAAACTTTGACAACTATTAAATCGCTCGTGTGTATCATCGACTCATAAAATATAAAAAGTAACACTACTACAATTTACATAAATCCTGTGACTCGTTTGTACTGGGGATTAACCTTAACATCATTGCCGAGGAAATAAAGGGACGTGTTCCAAAGGCTGATAAACAACCTGTGACAGTTAGGCGAAAAATGTAGAGGGAAAAAAAGCATCAAAAGTGGGTAAAACTTATGAAGAAAAAACGATTAGGGTGATGATTGACTACCAGAAACATCTTTCCTTCGATACTGATAATTCTACCGACAGCTCTGACAACTCAAGCATAGAATTGGCTCCGTAACTGGGTTTTAGCATGTTGCCATTAAAATCATACATCAACCATTTCGATAGTTCGAGTATTGCAAATGTTCTTTAAAGCATCAAGCTTGTTTATCAGTTGCCCATCTGAATATTTTACGATATATGTGGGCACATTGCTCACCCATAGACGTTATCAATATGTCCATATTTAATGAATTAATAAAGTTTTGTCTTATCAAATTCACCATCATCTGTAATGATATAATTTTTATTCACGTAAAATTTCGTGATTTACTTTTCCACATCTATGTGGTATCAGACTGATACATTTGTGAGCCCCACCTTCATTCATCATGTGCATATTATTAGTTGTTATTTTTTCAAGTTTAACACCAGATAGCTTTAGAAAAGCACCATGTACTAAATCTGGTGCTGTGTAATAATGTACTGCCTACAGTTTGTAGTGTTTCACACATGAATTCTTTGAAGATGTCACATAGCATCAAAGTGTCTATTTTTGTTTAAAATGTAAGTGTCACGTAGATCAACTAACGTTTTATGATTCAAGTCTAACATCACATATTTTCATTTTGATAATCATCACAGGATGTGTTCGAATTGATAAGTGATGAATAAAAGTTTAATTTGGATTGTAAAAAAATGTTACACTAAACTTTTCAAATCTATCCATGTATTTGTATGGATAACTGTCTCTTTGAGGGGACGGAGGTTCCACATGTTTAAAGTGTTTCATTGTTTTGATTGATGTTGTATCGTTTAAATTCGTAGTCTACTGTGCAAGATGTAGCTCGTGTCTTGAAAGAATGGACAAAGATATGAATTTTATATATTTATAATTCAAGTTGCAATTGTTATGATTGGGACCTGTATATTGTCCAGTCAAGTGATAATAGTTGTGAAATTTATCATTTGTATTTTTTTCACAGATACGACAAATTACATTTAAATTGTAATGTTTGTTTTTTGTTTCTTTTTTTTTTTTTCATCCTCTATGAGCACCATAAGTTGTGCATGTTTAGGTTTAATTCCTTGTAGACTATGTTGGCTATCTTACACAATCACTTGTTAAACACCTTAAGATAATAAGATTTGTACATTGCTTTCATATACATGCAAAAATCTTGAAGGAACTTGCTTATATGTTTTCTTTTTTTATTCGTTGCTTTGTTTTCGTCTTTTTTATTTATTTATTGTTTTTGTTCGGTTCTTGTTGTTGTTGTTTCTGTTTTTTTCAGTAAAAGATATATCTGTTGGATAAGTATCACTGTTAACTTTTACTGGTACACGCATGGGAAGTGTGAGCATGGTACGCTGGGAGATTTTAAGTCACCGTAAACAACAAACGGAACCTTATTCTAATGATGATAAAGTTTGCATTTTGCAACTGACCCCTCTTCTGTCAAATATATCTTTTGAGTTGTCTACACTGTAACATAATATTTTGGGTTTTGATAACTTATCTGGTGTATTGAAATAATTCAAGAATTTGTACATAGATATTTTTTATTCATTTGTTTGATAATTTGGATCGATACTAGCCTTAAAAAATCTTTTATTTCAACGCAATGGTATGTTCTGTCTTTTATTTCAACGCAATGGTACCTTCCTTCATTTTACTTATTGGCATAGCATGAATTCAATATGACCAACATGCCAACGCAATGGTACCTTCTGTCTTTGTACTTACTGGGCATCGCATGAATTCAACATGACCAACATGCCAACGTATTGGTACCTTCTGTCTTTGAACATATGGGCATTGCATGAATTCAATATGACCAACATGCCAACGCAATGGTATCTTCCGTCTTTGTACTTATTGGAATGGCATGAATCCAATATGAACAACATGCCAACGCGTCTACCAATCTATTTATAAGTTACTCTGTTAGTTTTAATTAAGTTTATCTTCTTGTCGCTTTCTCCCCTTAAATTATTTCATGCACATTTACCGATATATCAAATTCTTTCTCAAATTTGCTTATGTCTTCAGTTTTTATCAGGCATTTACTAAAACAGCTTGGTTACTTATTCAAAATGTGGATTTTATTGTGGAATATTTCAAATCCATTTTACAGCATACAATAAACATTCATTGCTACTATTTTGTACAATGATGCTATCTATCTAGCTATGTATGTATATATATATATATATATATATATATATATATATATATATATATATATAGATAGATAGATAGATAGATAGATATATAGATAGATACAAATCAATGTGCAATTTAAAATATTGAATTCTTTCAAGCGTCCATTTTGCACTTTTCTTTAATTCCTATTAAAATTTGGTTTGTCAAATGTCAAATAAGCGTCAATTACATCATTCGTGTCACTTCTTTTCACTGCGTTCATAGGTTTTGTTCTATGGTAAAATGCTCTGTGTTTCATTTTTCAACTTCTTGAACAAGACAGATCATTAAGTCTAGCTATACTTTAAGAAAACCAAATTATCTTATTTTTCGAAAGACAAATTAAGTCTAGCTGTACTTTCAAAGAACCAAATTATCTTAGTTTCAGAGAGACAAATTAAGTCTAGCTGTACTTTCAAAGAACCAAACTATCTTATTTTCCGAAAGACAAATTAAGTCTGGCTGTACTTTCAAAGAACCAAATTATCTTATTTTCAGATAAGACAAATTCATGCAAACCTTATTACTCACACTGTATAATCAGTACCTATTTGCATTTCTTTTCAATTAATCTCTAAGTCTTTTCGTTATGATTTTGTTTACATTTTGCTTATTTATACCTCTTAATTCTGTTTCAGATTAGAGCCTTAATTTTCTTCTCACTTGCTTTGGAATCAGTAAATCGTATAATATCATCATCATTGATTTTTTTAAATAACATTATTTTCAATATACATTTCACTACTTTGTGTTGTTTTGGTCTTGTAAATTTTTTTTTCAAGTTTCTCTTTCTTTATTTTTTTCAATTTGTTAACTTTTTAACTTTTTAATTTATTTTTTTAAATTTGAAATTATTTTATATTGTTTATTTTAAATATTTAATTTTTTAATAAATAAAATTTTTAAACTTGTTTCATTTTTTAAACCCTTTTTACATTTTTGCAAAATGCTTTCCACGGTATTTTCTCTGACGCTTGGAGTACTAATCAGATTGGTATATTGAAGGGTCATGCCACGTTTCTTATTCCAGATCTTTTTTTTTTTTCTTTTTGTGTACACTTACTTATTGTTTACATGACTATTTTTCTATGCCCTTTTTGTTTAGCATACCACTTACAAAAGATTTTGAGTCTCGAGCATGAAGTGCTAGTTTCCAACGTCACGAACATACTTTATTTGTTCAATCGCCACTTATTTTTTACAGAAATGTTTTTTATGACCTCCCATATGATTAATTTTATTTTGTTTCGTTATTTATTGGCATACTAGTATCTTGTTATTTTATTTCTTTACTTCTTGGCATATTGGCATCTTGTTATTTTATTTCTTTACTTCTTGGCATACTGGTAGCTTGTTATTTTATTTCTTTACTTCTTGGCATACTAGTATCTTGTTCTGGCTTACTTCAGATACTGAGTTGGACTTAAATATTCAGCATGCTATTTATTTTTATAAGCACTTTTTATAAGCACTATTCTTGTGTCTGTTATCTTAAAAACGAAAAACGTATGGTCTATTTGAATACATATCTTTTGTGTCGAATATCTTTAAAAGTATACAAACCCTATCTGCGATTGTTTTAAACAAAGCTGACACTTTATGATAACTACCTTATTTTAATTTCTTTACTTTGTAATTTTCTCATTAGTTTTTGTTTTTTTTTAATCTATAAAACATAACTTATGCACAGATAAAAATGAAGTTAATAATAATATCAAATTACCTCCCTTTTACCATTTTTTAATCAGCAAAAAAATATCCATAGTACGATAGTATGGACCTAGAGTTAATTTTTACAAGTGTTTCATAAATCATAACCACGTGTGCTTAGGAAAGTGTACATCTGTTTCAGAAATCCGAACCCCGTGTGTTTGAAAAACCCACTTTTACAAAGAGACTAAAATATGACTTTTTAAAACATTTTATAAGTGATACAGAAGCCCTCCTATATATATTTATATATACAGCCACATACACACACTACTATCAGTTTATGTAGCTTTAAGATGGTAGCGAGTAATACAAACAATACGTTTTTGTTGTAACCCGTTGAAAGCTTACCTTCTTTTCCAAATTTCGTTTTTTCGCCAGAACCGATCGACCGGCTTTCGATCTTCGTACAAAATAGACGTCTGCATTCGGATTAATGTCATGGTTCCTCTTCAAATTTAAGGTCAGAGCATCTAACCCACTCCTGAGATGAAAGGTCAATTCATTAGGGAGGTCAAGGTCACTGAGTGTCCGTTTATCGGTCTGGAATCTTGTAGTCACATCTTTCAGCCAGACCGTTTCCAAGTTTGTAGGTGCTGGTAAAACAGAGATAAGAAGATGGTTGAGAAAATAATCTCAACAAACAAACGACCAGCAGATGAACGAGATAGATAGAGTACTCGGCAGTCAGTTACTTTCTATGAGTCGATAAAAGAATAAATGAAAACAAATTAACACATTTTGACAGATTCGCATATTTGTAAACCAAGCACACCTATCGGTCATATTCCTAATAAGTCAATAAAGTTTCGTGGTGTAATAATAATAATAATAATAATAATAATAATAATAATAATAATAATAATTTATTTTCATCATAATCAAGTGTAATGCAGCGTATTTAAATGAATTTATTAGGACAGCAATGACAGCTAAAACAAATGAGTCATAAAAATGTCATTAATTTTCCGATAAAAAGAAACAACATTTAGAACTTACTTTTTTTTGGCACCATATGACCATTATTATGCTAAGGTACCGTTAAACGCTGATACATAAATATATGTACAGCAGTTCCAAAAGTGATGTTACCACTTTGGCGATAAAGGTGGTATCGCCGCTGTGGCGATATCAATTTTTTCCCACTGATACATCTAAATATCTCATTATGAAATACTTAATTTAAAAGGTGATATCAGCTTTTGAAGAAGAGTACTGTAAGCGGCACATAATGTGTGTGCCCCGTGTTTAATAGTCGTCTATGTAGATAAAAAAATATTGGCGCAGAAACAATTTTCTTACGTTACCTTGACCTTTGCACGTTTAATTCTGAAATCGATGGGCTTCTTCCTTACCCTAAGTCCAAACCACATATAAAGTTTGGGTGAGGTCAGTGATGATGAACTAGTTTTACTGTGCGGAAACCACTTTTCGTCTTTTAGTCAGTGACCTTGACCTTTGATCTTTTGATCCCTAATCAATAGCCATCCACAAGGTATGGTTGAGGTATGTCATATAAAACTAATAGTATTGCCAAGAATGCATTGCTTAGTCTCTCAATTACAGATATCTTGATCTTTGACCTCTTGACTCCAAATAAATAGGGTTCTACCCTACACCAAGTGCAAGCCACAAAATTGTTTAACCATTAATGATGGAGAACTCCAGTTATTCTGGGAAAACCATTTTTCTTACTTCAGTCAGAGTAACCTTAGCCTTTGGCTTTTAGAGCCCGAAATCGATAGGGTTCCTCCTTAGCCCAAGCACAAGGCCTCTACAAAGATTAGCAGCTGTAGATGCTGGAACACTCCAGTTATTGTGCGGAAACTTTTTCTTCTTTAAGTCACGGTGACCTTGGCTTTTTACTTATTTTTACCTTGAATTGATAGGTTTCTTTCCTACCTCAAGTGCAAACTATCCACAAAGTGATGTAACTACAGATGGTGAAAAACTCGAGTGGTTGTGCAGAAACAGTTCTCATGTTTTCAGTCACAGTGACTTTGACCTTTGAGCTTTTGAGTTAGAAATCGCTAGGGTTCATCCTTAACCCAAATGCAAGCCATTCACAAAGTGTTAACTGTAAATGTGGAAAACATAGTTATTGTGCGGAAACCGATTTGGTAACATACGGACGGACAAGATCATAACATAATACACGCCTTATGGGGGGGGGGATGGAAAACGAAATGAAATTCATGGGCTAAATAAACCTACTGTGCCATTTTTAAAGAAAACATGAATAAATTTATACTGAACGAAATAACGAAGGTACCAAGATGCAGGTCGGAATATTTTCTTAATTTCACTATGGATAAGTCTCCTACAGAGTCATTTAATTTTTAAACCGAAAAAGTTTAGTAAACAAATATACAAACTGCTTTAGTCTGATTATGCAATGACATATTTTTTTTATTTTTGTTATTTTTGTTATTTGTATTTTTTTGTTGAAATGACATGTTAGTTGGAAAGTCGCTCTAACCTCAAACTTCAAAAGTTCCAATCACCTTCAATTAGGCTTCATGAGATTGCGGACTACTTGCAAGAACTATTTACCTCCAAAAGTGATGAGTTTGACTTCCTGTAAAACTACTTATCTCAGAAATTGAAGCGCTTGAGAACAAAAGTGCACCCTTGAGTAGGGGCAATTTAAAGTTTTACATGAACACATGTTCACATATTTTTACGAAGACTTTTACTTAGATCAAATTACAGTCAAGACATATATAAGTATGACATTAGTAAGTCATCACAACAAACAAAGTAACTGGGTCAAGTGTGTGGAACTATTTTGCTGGACTCTTAACATACATGTTTCCATCGAGATGGTCAGCTTTGGGATAATAAACAAAACTGTATAGTGGATGACCAGATGGCAGAGGCGCCTAACATACAGGTGATGGTGCACAGGGGCGCTAACCTCATACTATTTTACGGTACATTGTAAAATGATTGATCGGGTTTTAAACTCATTTAATAGAAATAGCTATTCAATTTCTTTTTTTGCTTCTGTACAGTGGTGTCTGTCAACGTCTCTAAGCTAGCAAAGTACTTTTGTCTCCATTTTATCGATGCTGTAAAACCTGCCATAACTGACTATATATCCAAGAGTATACTTACATTATCTAAAAGAAATAAACCTGCAATCTCATAACACACATTACACCTGGCTTTAACACAGAATAAATGATATACAGAAGCAATAAATGCAAGTTCTAATAAAGATTTCTATACGATGGTGATGGTGATGATTACTAATGCTACTACTACTGCAATGTTATTATACATAAAAAGTTAATTTTAAAGTGTATACTGAATGCATTCATTCATACAAATAGCAAGCTTATTCAGAGCAAATGCGTATAAATGTCATGTTTAGTGATGTCGATAAAGAAATCATGTTTGTTACTTCCATTTTCTTTGCAATACTATGCATTATAATATGGCAAATAAATACAGTATGCACGTACTACTCGACATAAAGAGTTGTACTGCATTACAAACTATGGCATTAAAACTAGAATTTGAAGACTTTTCTGAATAGTCGGTAAAACTGTAAGATGTCAATAACTGGGATAAAATATTTCCTTAAGGTGTTCCTTATATGCGTCTTTTTATAGATTACTTCTTTTTTAACAAATATTATGTTTAAATGCGGGTCCATGTGCGAGTCCGTCACATTTTCTAATTCACTTTTTTCACGAACTCAGTTTTAACTTAAACTTTGTAGAAAACAAACCGAATGTATCTGGAAGTGAATCCATCCTTTATGGTAGGGCTAATGTATCTGGAAATGAATCCATCCTTTATGGTAGGGCCAACCCCGCTGTTTTACAAACTTTGGCAAATATTTGCTCAGGATATCCTATTTTTTTTGTTGTTTTTTTTTTTTTTTTTTTTTTTAGCTTGTCTAAAGTGTCAATATTCTTGAGCTTGTCTAAAATGTCAATGTTCTTGAGTTTGTCTAAAGTGTCAATGTTCTTGAGTTTATCTAAAGTGTCAATGTTCTTGAGCTTGTCTAAGGTGTCAATGTTCTTCCACTCAACAAAATTTCTTACGGTGCAATGGTGATACGTCAACGAAGAGGCGACATTTAGTTACTGACAACCGAAAGATGGTGAGAGCTTTACTTTTCGTTAAATTGTCAGGTTTGCTTAGGAGATGGGAATATATATTAACACATCTAAATATAGTATTATTCTGGCTACCAGAAAATGTATTTGGTACTAATATGGTGGTAATCGATGGCGGACATCATCGATAAACCATGGTCCAGATCGACTAGACAGGAGGACACTTTATTTCTATTTCTGATTCTTCATTATCCTATTGAAGCATATAAACCTTTTGCTGTAGGTCAACTTCATTACGGCATAAAAGCTAATTTCGACATGTAGATATGGGGTATGATAAAACGCACTGTGGCCACATTCTTTTCAAAGAGAAAACAACGGCGAAAGAAATTTCGGAAATGTCAAAACGTACTACTTTTAGTTGTATGAATATATATTTCCAGCTCAGAAGCAAACAATGAGAACAAAAAGAAAGTAAAGGTTTCACCATCTTCCCTTTTAGAGTAACAAAATAGGGCATCTTCACTGACGAATTATCAGAAACTTTGTATCATCGGCTTGCATAGTGTGGTGGTGAATAGTTGCATTTTCCAACAGTCTGGTCAAAGTCAGTAAAAATGTGTTAGCTATGTAATGGAAAAAAATGCATGAAGGATATATATATATATATATATATATATATATATATATATATATATATATATATATATATATATATACGTCAGTGAGACGGAGAAAATGAAAGACGTACCTGACCGAATATATCCCAAGATACCAACGACAAAAATAAATACACCTTTTTTCATAGTCATGACTGCCTGGCGTCTGTAGAATACTGATCAGCTTGGCCACTAGCATCTAGCTAATATATAAGAACGTTGGTGGTAAATTCTGAAGGTCAGGATTAATTTGATCCGCCACGTGTAGACTTCTTTATTTATACTATTGGTCAAAACTTATGTCACACAGACAATAACAGCTATGGTGCAAACATTTCAGAGCTCTCGGGTTCACGTTTGTTAACTATAGCAAACTTTGTGAAAAGGGAAGCGTGTAAGAACATTGGCTCCAGCAAGATCCTAATTCCAACATTGTATGCATCTATTTCATAGTAAGAAGCTCTATCATAACCAAATTTAAACACTGCAACATGATTATATTTGAAATCTGGAGACAAATTGCAAAGATAACAAAGTACATTACATATACTTAATCTTTGTACGAAATACTTTGAAAACCTTTAGTAAAACAAATTGTTTTTACAATAACGTTAATAATATGTGTCTTTTTTACTAGGTGATAAATGTACATATATATGAATGATATTTAATTTATAAAACACACACTTTTCTAGGATAATACATAATTAACAAAATGGATAAAACTCTTGAAATGTAATATTAAAGGGGGACTTTAAAAAATGAATACTTTCTTTGTACCTCCTTTGTACCTCATAATGTATGTATGTATGTATGTATGTATGTATGTATGTATGTATGTATGTATGTATGTATGTATGTATGTATGTATGCATGTATGCACGTATATCATTATGTATGTATGTATGTATGTATGTATGTATGTATGTATGTATGTATGTATGTATGTATGCACGTATATTTTTATGTATGCATGTATGTATACCTGTAAATATGCATGGATAAATTTATGCATGCATGCATTAGTCTGTCTGTCAACCTGTCTGAATGTCAGTGTATATATATATATATATATATATATATATATATATATATATATATATATATCCATGTACTTGATTGAGGGCAAATATGTATTTGTATATGTATATATGTCTGTATGTGCTCATGCATGCACACATTCATGTTCAATATATGTCACTCAGTGTGGATAAGGGTCATATTAAAAGAAGTACTTACTCAAAATAATGTGAGGAAGATGTGAGTGAGATTGGGAAAATTGTTCAATTACTCTCATATATTGTATGTATGTATGTTGGAAATTAACCTTGTCGACACCACCATCACCAGAAAAGTGATTAATATATCACACCATGCTTACACTGGTGTAATAATAATAATAATAATAATAATAATAATAATAATAATAATAATTATTATAATAATAATAATAATAATATCATGTGCTTGGGGTGGGGGGAGGTCTAATATAAATGTACCAGATAATCTGAAACACAACACAAGTGCTAAAGTACACAAAGTCCAAGCACAGGCGCTAACGGTACAATGGTGCCCTGCTGACGACGCCAGCAAAGAGTGAAAGGCCCCCCAACAAGTGGCATTGTAATCCGTTATAAGTGACTACACATGCCTAGTTGCACGATGTGAATTTTATTCTGTAATTCTTTCAAAGATAGTATAGTTTAAGGTCTTACACTTTTTTATGGCTTATTGCAGACAGTAGCTTTATTGAAAATTCCGATCATTTTTTGTTTTGATTCGATGACTCTTTCTCTAGTTAAATATGTTTCTAAACCTTTATTCATTGTTTTCCTGTCTATACTTTCCTTTTTAATTTTAAAGATTCAAAATAAACGTGCGTGTTTTTGAAAAGAAAGAGGAAAACAGTTCCCATAGAGAAAAATTGTTGTCCCGCTTGTGTGCCATTTTTAAAACAGCTAAAGTTAAACAGAAATTAGCGAACATTTTCACATCGTAAACAATTTCGCTGCTTCATCAGAGAACTACTTGTTGATATAGTCGAATTGAAAATATAATGCATGTCATTTTATTGTTTACTTACGAGTATTTAAATAATGAGCAGTTTTCTAATGCGTGTATTATATTTATACTGTGTTCTAATGTGTGTATTATATTTATACTGTGTTCTAATGTGTGTATTATATTTATACCGTGCCAAGAAAGATCACTAATAAATATTGTTAAACTATTGAGATGTCGGATTTCTAATCTAATATATTTTTCTGTATGTACGTTAAGACCGACTCTCTCTCTCTCTCTCTCTCTCTCTCTCTCTCTCTCTCTCTCTCTCTCTCTCTCTCTCTCTCTCGCTCTGAAATCGAATTTGTGTTCAGATATGACACAAGTTTGACCGAGTGTCTTTCCATTTTAATAGAAGAATCAAATTTTAAAATATCAGGCCACAGGCAGGTAGCATATGCGAAAAACAAATAATATATAAGTGGTGACAAACTGTTTTTGGAATATATTGAATATGAGGCGCTTTTAACGTACAAACTGTTTTTTGAATATATTGAATATGAAGCGCTTTTAGGTACAAACTGTTTTTTGAATATATTGAATATGAGACGCTTTAAGGGTACAAATGTTTTTTTATTATATTAAATATGAGGCGCTTTAAGGGTACGAACTGTTTCTTGAATATATTGAATATGAGACGCTTTTAGGGTACAAACTGTTTTTTGAATATATTGAATATGAGACGCTTTTAGCGTACAAATTTTTTTTTTGAATATATTGAATATGAGGCGCTTTTAGGGTACAAACCGAAAATGTGTATATGCAATATTTAGGAATTAGACTTGAGAGATGTCTATCACTCGTCATTTACATCAATGTTCCTATTTTATTTATTTTTTTCATTTTATCTAACCATAGGAGTGTACATTACTATGAAAAATAGGTAGCAAATTTATACTGCTGAACAATTAGATATTTTATATCTTTTACATAATATAATGCTTGTTTCTTTAGTGAGGTAAATATACACACATACACAGCAAAACATATTTCAAAGTAGTTGCGTATCACAGAAAAAATATCTAACTAACTGATGAAATAATCAACTCAAATAACTGGCCTCTATAGATAAAGAGAGTATTCTAAACACACGTGAAATCGATATTATTGTAATATTAGTTATGCAAATTTCTACATTTTAACTTTAACGAGTTTTAATAGTTTTACCAGTAAAGCAGTTGTTAAATTTCAAAATATTTGGTCTAATAAAAATAAGGTTGAAGAAATTTGGGATCTTCCACTTGAAATTAATAGACAGATAAACAAATAATATGTCCTCTTTTTCTTACAAAATTTACATTTTCTGTCGTAATGTGTTATATTTTTCCAATGCCATGCCAATGCATCATGTATAATTGAGATCCACAACCCAATCATGCGAGATTTAATATGAACATTGGTTGGCACCCTACCCAGATCTGAATGCAGCATATATATATATATATATATATATATATATATATATATATATATATATATATATATATATATATATATATATATATGTGTGTGTGTGTGTGTGTGTGTGTTTACTTTTTCGTAAATTTGGTTATGTACCTGATGAATTCATTGTGCACGTTTTCTATTAGTTGAGTATTTTCAAACTCCCAGATTTTACATACATAAAGCAAAAAAGGTAAAACTGTATGATCAAAATTTTTAATTGCAAATCGATGGTGATGTGCATGTTAAGTATTCTTTAACACATAAGATGCATTGTTTTTATTCCCTTGTTCAATTGCATTCAAGAATCTACGATTCTTGGAGAAATAAAAAAAAAACACTTAGATATTTAAATTCATTAGTAATGAAAATAATGTTTTCGCTAAGTTTAATTTTAAACTGATCAGTTTCACGCGTACCAAGTATCATGATCTTTTTCTTTGTAAGGTTAATATTAAGTTTCTGTTTGATGGATAAACAAAACCTATAATAATAATAATAATAATAATAATAATACATTTGAGGAAGTATAGAATTCAAGGCCTTAAAAGGACTTTAAAAACATGCGTGGCATAATTTTCAAAGACATAATGCAATAAATATAATGAGGTGGCATACAGTTGGTTTTTTTCTTCTCCAGATGATTCTAAAACAGCAAACGATGGACCAAACATGTACTTGGATTCCTTGACTGCACTCAAAGTACAACTTAACTTAGAATATGAGTCGATTCTGTTTCAGTGAAATGGAAATAATGACCATGACTGCATCTGTTTTAGAAAAATATGCTAATACCATTGTACATTCCTCTTACAACGTAAAAACTTTAAAAAACTGTTTATATAAAGTACATTTTTGAGCTCTTTCAATGCTATTTAAAAATTCAATCACTAAGATTTTCAAGGATGTGCATGAACCCTGTAATAATAATAATAATAATAATAATAATAATAATAACAACAACAAAAACAATTAGCAAACTACACCACAGTTGAAAAAAAGCAGAGAATAGCACTCATTAATATATTTATTCATACTATACAGTACAAAGTAATAAGGGGATTTATCAAAATGTTCGATAACAAACTCTGTAAAGAAAACGTTTCTTAACCGTTTACAATAATTTTAGTAGTCCTTCTTAAAGTAACTTTCTTTCGACGTAATGCACTTCTCCCGTCTTATGACCCATGTCATGAATACGTGCAGCAGCCCGTCACGTGACAGCATTAGTAGCGACCGGGTGATTGCATCCCTTAGCTCTTCGCTGCTGTCGTAATGATTTCCTGCTTACGAATAATTTAATTTTGGAAACAGTCAGAAGTCTCAAGGAGGCAATCAGGCATGTATGTTGAGTGACACAGGATTTAAACGCCAAGATTTTGTAAGGTCTTCATTACAGACTTGCATATGTGTGTGCGGGGTGTTATCCTGGTGCAAAATGAAGCCACCTTTGGTACGTCTCGACACTTTTTACGATTAGCCCCACGTAAATCCAATAATAGAACTTTTCACTTCCATCGCTTCATTTATTGTTTGCAGAAAACTCACAATAATAGCAACACAAAAGTATTATGCAATTTAAAATATAGATCCTTCTTTGTAGTCTTTCTCTTGTAGTCTTTGTTTAAAACAATAATAGCAAATATTTACACATATATTATTGCCTGCTTTCATGGTTGCTATTATAAAAGGTTACAATCTGAACAAAAATGTATAATAATTGTACACAGTAGCATAACTCCACAATTTCGTTAAAGAACATCTTAAAGCATGTGGCGGCTTGAAACGTGGGATGGATTGCTGTGTGTGGCGGCGTGAAACGTGGGATGGATTGCTGAAGTTATTTGAGCCAGGTTGTTAATACGCATAAACAATCCTGGATTTAGCATAGATGGCTCTGGAGATCCATCTTTTTTATCTCATGTGCCGCACATTTTAATGACGGCTTTCATAAGTTGCAAGACATTTCATTTATGGCAATTAGCATTATTAATTCTGAAATGGAACGTCTCTTAAAGGTAACATATTGGATTCACCGTTTGAATGCAGTGTCTCAGCGATGTTTCAATTCTAAGTTTATGTGTCGCTTCATTAATTCATAATATTTAATTAATTCTGAGTATTTAAATGAAAATGAAACTGTTACTATTTCATTATGTTCTACAATTTGCAACACCACACATAATTATATTATGATGTTCTTTTATGTACTTTTTATTCGCTTATAATAGACGTAATAACTTGTTGTTTCATTGTGGAAATAGAATCCGAAAAGATGTTGAAATTAGTGTTTGGAGAGGTTTCATTGTAGTTCAAATATTTTAGCACTGATGTAATTTATGCGGTAAAAATAAAGACAACTGCAACCTTGTTTCCATCCTCTGAACTGTTACGACTGAGTTTCATACACATATTTCATATGTTAAATTGAAATATTGTTGAATGCTGCGGTAACATACCGTTGCCTTCAGTGCATAAAAATATAAGATAAGTCAGCAGACTCTCTCTCTCTCTCTCTCTCTCTCTTCCATTCCTTATGTCAGTTTAGAACATAACAATGGTGCCGTGAAGAAGATAAGCCAGCCAACTCTCTCTCTCTCCCTGTCTTCGATTATTTATGTCAGTAACGGACAGATAACGCCTAGTAGCGTAAATGAAAATAAGTAAGCCGACTTTCTTCTGTCTTCCTTTATTTCAATCAAATACAGATGATATATGATATGTCGAGTGAGAGGAAATGGGTTATATGTCTGATCATGTGCCTTCCCCTACTTGCACACATAGGAACGTGAGTGATAGCTTTTGGTACCAAGGGTTACTTCAGTCGTCTTTAGTTATATCATTTTGGGTGAGGTTCGGAACATTCCGGCCAGAGGAGTCTATACAAATTGCTCCTGTGAAGCAAATGCAAGTATAATTGTATATGCATTCCCTGAGAGTTCTTCTTCTCATAGTTACATGTATACAATCATCTTTATTCTTTGTAAATTCTACATTTTACTACTTTACTCTTTGTAGATTTTAAATTCTTTTTTCATATGCTATATCTGCATAATGATGATAAGTGTGCAAAAACAATAGAGGCATTGTTTCAATTTTTTGGTCGGGAGAGTTTTTATCGAAGAAAGAAAAAACTTTCGTTGTAATCATGTTGAGAACACATCTTTCAGCATCAATAAACGCTCGAACATTTTAACCAACAACTTTCAGGATCAATCGGTGGCAAGTACAAATCCTTGCATCATAGAATCGTCTGTATACTAGGACGTATGGCCACGATATGAGTCTCTGATTTCTTTATATTAACTCTAACAAATAATAGGACTGGTTGATGACTTTTTGAATTGTGAAAGATCAAAAATGATTTATGGGTTGGAGTGGACGAAAACCATGGTAGTGATTTGGGAATATATAAATTTGCAAATTGATAAGCTTGATATTTGCTGCTTCTAGATGTGGATGAAATGGAATACCAAATGATGCAATGAAAGTTTGGTTTTTAAGACTACAATGATTGATATTTTGGCTTAAAGATGCCAACATATGAGGGATTATCTGGATTAGAAAATAGTTTGGCAGTATACTGAAGAGCCAGTTTCTTTAGTCTGAGATAACGCGATGGTTCATTTGACTCATTGTAGATGCTTTCTGATGGGAAAGTTCTAAATGCCACCAGACAAGGTCTAGTCCTTAAACAATAGATCTATAGTCAAGTTTACATCCTACTAAAGTCCTGCATAACCGGAGTAACACCTTATTGTCTGCTTCCCAATCTTTGTTTGCCAGTCCTCATATTAAATCCAGGGCTATTCTACATTTGCCCCTTAGGTATACAAGTAAACTAATAAAACGCTTCAGGTGTACAAATATTAGCATGGAGATAAAAAGAGTTGTGCAAGTCCCAAATTGAACACGAAAGGTAAGGATTATGTATGTTGAATAATATCACTTAAATGTTGGAAAACATCGAGAAGTGCACTTCATAATAATAGGTAATGGTGTATTCTAGTTAATTTCCCTAAGAAATTACGAAAACACGATCAGCAGAACTAAAATTTTAATCAGAACGTGCCCTTAGGTATGTTACCACAGCCTTGTACCAATTTTATAACAATGATATTCCATTACTGTGCTCTGTATATGTTGCTGGATAACCAGAAAACATTTGGTTTTGTGAACCACCCGCCACCCCAACATTCACATCTCCTTTCCGTATTACAGCTATCAATAACCATAATAATTTTTGGATATATGAAAATACCTATTGCAGACAAAATGTATGTTAGAAAGGGATAGGTTTTCCATGGTCGAATGTATAGTAATTCATCGCAAACTTTACATAATGTATTTCTCACATGACAAGCCAGGGTGTTTTGCAAACTGTAGTAAATAGTAGTGTGAGCCTTTCATTGGATAAATACGGTAACTTTGAAAGAATGTATGAAAGGTTGTACACAGTAAAACAGTACTGAGTTACAAGTACTTGTGTGGAAATAACCATTTGCCTTTCTTTTTCTTGTAAGTCACATAAAAAGAACTGTTTTATCTGTGATTATTCTGCCTCATGCAAATTCGCAATAGTCCCATATTGCATTGCATGTTAGGAAATTAATTATTATTAATATATATGAAGTATACAGGAATATTTTATATTATATGAAAAGAACAGAAATGAAAATATGATACATGTTTTACAAGTAATTGTGTGAGGGGAAGGGGGTGGGGCGGTATTCGGGATGGGGGCATGTATGGGAGAAGGAAAAAGTCAACTCTCCGGTCATCTTGAGTTGCGCAAGTATGTGGCAAAAAATGAATTTGACGTCAAACTCATCTGTAGAGTTGACATTTGGGGTCGGTATGGCTGTCTATGGGAATTTAACATTGTAGTTAGGTTTGGGAGTCATAGGAGAATTTAACATTAGGATGCCACTTTATGGATCTTACGGGAATTTGACATTGAATCCAACACACATCCTTACCGCTAAAAAAGACCTGTTTAATATTAAAACAAATCCATCAAGTTGATTCTGAAAATTATTGTCAGAAGTATCATTAAAAAACAAACATTAGATCTGTCTGTATACATCAACTCTATTGAAAATTTGACTAAAAATGGCAGAGAGTAATAATTCTGCCAAAAGATGATGTGAATATGAATACATTAAAATTGCAGAAATTTACTTTTTGACATTTTGAACATGTCACTATTCATTGTAGTGCCTAAACCTTTGTATGGGGTCATTGTTTGACCCTTTAATATACTTATTTTGATTGGTTGTAAATATCAAAATGCTTTATTTTCTTACAGATTATTTAATGTGCTGAAGAGAGTTTCCCTGCTTATGGAAGAGTGTATATAAATATGCTGGACATAAACAGAACTGATGATGTGACGAATAGAAACTGTGTCGATATAATGGAGCTATAAAATGTATTTGCATAAATACAGAGAAACCTTAGTCAACACTATTTTTCAGACCATAATAAATTAAGAGCACCCTTCCATCATTCTTTACTTTTTAGATGCTTTCAGTTTTACTACTAAGGATGTCTCTTGCTACATTGAAAATCAAAGCCTTTCTTTATAAATTAATATTAAATTCCTAATATTTAACGATAAAAAGCAATTTTCTTTAAATGAAATTTTGGAGGCCGTTTCGTTTTAGTTACCTATTCCAAATATTGATGTAAGGCTCCTAAAATTGTAGGCCTTTTAATAATTCTTGATTTATTAGGTTCAACCTACTATATAAACTTACATTTTAATTGCGCTCACTTGTTGCAGAGTGAAAGAAATACCACCACAAGCTTAGGATGTTTTTACTTATAAGCTGGTTGCCAGCGTAAGTGTTTCACTACACAAATCTTGGAAAGGCATTTTTTTGTGGTGAGAAAACATTCAGTTTGAAAAGAATCAGGAACTGATACAGTCAAGAAATTGTGGGTTAAAAATACAATACTTTGAGTGATGAATATCATTTAGTGTTTAGCATTTCTAATATTCAAAACTAAGTATGTAATCGGTTTAGTCACATACTTGGTTTTCGGTGAAATATTCTTGAAAAAGTTAAATTTATAGCAACAATTAGCAGTGTTAGTGTGTATGTTGCTTAACAGTTTTTTCATAATATCCAGTAAATCTCGTCTTGGGCAACGAAAGGCTCTGACGATGTTGCGAAATGACAAGACTGCAGAGAAGGCAAATGACGTTTTGGTCAATAAAGGTTCTTTTTCAGCACAACTAATAGCGAAAAAATCTCTACGATATATGTACGCTAAATATATAACTTCTATCCAGCAGGATACCTCAATCAAACACATTATTGTATCACACATATCCCCAGCAGCATTAAACCCAAATAAGCTTTGCAAGTTTGTATACCAACGCTAAGGCCAAGTATCATAATTGTACCTGGTAGCTTCATTGTATTGTTTGATATGAATGTGAGTGAGAGAAGATGTTAAAGATGTAATGGTAAACATTTTGGGTTGAATGATTGTTAAATACATTACTGTATCATACGTAAGCGATGATTTTTACGAATTAAGTGAGTGCAACATTGTCATGATGACTTGCAAAGATTTGTGGCTGGCTGTATATGTTAGAACAAACAGGATTAAACAAGATATTATAGGTGAAAACTGAAAAACGTAAGATCATCTGTTGTTAACGCACAGACTACTGTTACTGAAACTGAACAGTTTGTGGTGTACAGAAAAAAGTTTAGAATACCACTTCACATTCAGATACCAACATGCCATAGTCCGTTGTGTCTTTGAACTCTTACTCGGGATTTCAGAATTAATATTACGTTTGCAAAAGCAGCAGAAATAATACAAGGTGGCAATCATGATTACGAACTTGACAGGATTTGAAGCCAGTACGATACGATTACATCTGAATTAACTGAGAAATCCAATCATGACAACGACTAAATCTTCCTTATGAGTGTTTTATACATAATAGTTAATGTACATACTGCATTAGGACGCCACCGATGTCAGGGTAGCTGATGACAATGGCATTTATTGCTTGTCTAATTTTATGAGTGTTTGTGAGCTGTTATACTAACTCCCATGCCAAAAGCAACGTTGATAGTTGTTTGAGTTACTTTAGATTAAATATTTTAATTCCACTTAGCTATCAGCATTTCAATACAAACTCGCTTTAAACTTTTTTCAATGACCGTCCGCTTTGACTTCACCAAGTCAGACTTTTGCAATGACTATTAGCAGTTTTCTTAATTCAGTCACCAAACTGAAAACTGCACGATATTCTAGAGATATTTCTGATATAAGTCCTCGAAGTATGAGATAAATTTGAAATGAAGTACATTTTACGAAGTGTTAAATTAATTGCGTACTATATGGGCTAAACATTCAACGATGCAATTATATTTCAGAGACTGTCTCTTACAGAAAAATGATAATATTCAAGTCAAAAATGTATTTTACTTATGCTGAACAATATCCAAAACATGGTTTCTGACTTTAGTGACTATAATTCATTTTTAAATCCCACAAAGATCTGTTCATATTGTAACACGTAAGGGGTCTCACTACTTTTCGAACCAAAAAAACACCTGCGTGAGTCTGGCTTGTTGTCCATGTTTCTGCTATTTCCAAGGACCTCAAGACAACAGCCGTTGTCAACTGAAGGGTTCTTAAACGCGCAAACAACACATATAAATCTCCTCTAATCACCTAATGCCCACACATAAAAATTATAATTTCACACTTGCATGTTTTTTCTTGCTTCACATTTGTATGACCCATCAGTAAACCTTTCCAAGCCGTATTAGTACTTCACGACATGCACCACAAAACACGACACAAACACATAATACAAAGAATTGTTCCTATCTAAAATTAGTAAACACTTATATATTAGAATATCCAGAGAATTCCCTATGTTAAGAAATTTTTGAGGGTCCATTGTACGAAACTAATCCATTCTACCACAAAGTCTTGTGAATACTGTACATTATGACGTCTGCTCCAAAATTGGCTAATTACACGGTTTGAGAAATACCTTCCCAACACCGACTCCCATAATCAACAAATAATCACTTAATGTAACAAAGCTATAAACGGAGACGTAAATACAAATACCACATATCCTAGGTTTATTACAATATTATCGTTTAGTGACAGGACTCATTTACGTTCGCACAGGTACACACACCCCTCTCCCACCCCCACCCCTTATCATATGATGAAATGCGCGTGTAGGGTTTGTTTACAAGCGCGAGGTTATAATGGTATAGGTCTATAGGGTGATACAAAAGTAATCAGCAAAAACCTTCATTACCAAAATGTGTCTTATAGATTTAATTGATACCAGTATGAAGAATTTGTTTATTATACCGAAATGTTTTGCGGATAAAAAAAAAAATCAGAGTTTTTTTGAAAAAGGAACGCATACAATCAGTAAACAATTGCTGAAAACTAATTATTTGTCTTCTTTTCTTTCATCTCTTTATACTTGTTTTTCTTCAAAACTAAGGCTGTCTTTGAGGCTGTTTAAGTAAGACAGCCATTTTGTTTCCCTGTATCTGTAAGTTTAAGTTGTTTCTCAGAGGTAATTCTAGCTTTTTGGAACCAGTAGATAACAAATCTGCTCTTTTCGCTGTCAATAATATATGTTTAAAACTCAACAGAGATGGGGCACATATGCTTGATTATGTTTGAGTTTGTGATTTACTTTTCTTACAGCCAAACCAATGTCAATGGCGTCACAAAGTAAGTCTTTCTAATATTTTATAATTTTCGAAAGATGATCTTCTGCATTTTAAAAAGTGAAGAAAGTTTAATGCGGTCTAAAAATGATGTAAGAAATAAACAATGTGACATTAGGACCGAATTATTGAAGTTTCTGTGTAGCTGATATTATTGTTTTGCATCGTCAATTTACGGCAGGTTGTAAATCGCAGTCGATTTCTATTGATTAGATTTAATTTTTAGATAAGGGTATTTTGAGGGCTCTTGTTATTTCATAAAGTAAAAGAGTAATTCCTTAATGGATTGTTTTTTGCAGCGTCATGCAAGAAAGGTTGACTCTAATGTGAGAATGGTATACCCGATGTACTCGATGTAAATATAACACAGTGTGCCCGACAATAATGGACTGTTATTGTTAGCTTATTTCAAGCGAAATGTTGACTATATTAGGAGAAATGGTGTATCATTGCGACTTGCGCGCACGATGTAAAGAGAACAGTGTACTCAACAAGCTTGTATTTTTATTGATGATATCGTGCTCCCTCTCTACTTTCACTGCATCCGTAGTTCAGGGTGTGATTGACAGAATCGTGCAAAACTGCGCTTTTATGACAAAATGTTCGAGTTGAAAAGAAACTAACACATAATTTGATTCAAATAATGTATACCATCTACTTCTTGGAGATCCTATCATCCATAATTGCAGTGATCAACTTTTATTCGCTAAGGTGGTTAGATACTAAGATTTTGGATTATGTACCGGCAGAGCAGGCGAGACATACTATACTACCGAATTTCTCATTTAAATTTCTGTATCAATTTGGTTTATTGCTTTAAGGTACAGCAACACAAGTAGATTATTTAGTGCCGAGGCAATTGGAGTCAAATACCCCGCTCAAGAACACAGCACAGTGTCCGATCCGGGCTGATCTAATGGTAGGATTCGAACCCGCACCCTTTCGATCACGAGTCGGCACGCTAACAACTGAACCACCACGGCTCCTGTCTCCATTATTCGCCTCTTGCGACATGCAGGATAACTGATCAGGCTTATTCTAAATATATCCAAGCCCGCCCGGAAAAAAAGCAAATTAATCTTTAATTTTTGATTGAGTTCACTGATGGGAAATAGAGTAACAACTCAGTTTCATACAATTTCACTCGCGTTCTCTCTTGGTACTTTTATAAAGTATCAGTGTTATTCTAGTGTCCCAATGTGTTGAATATTTGTTCTGCATGATATCATTTCTTTTTCACAGTTACTGTTACCACGATTACTGCTACTACGATGATTAAACTTAAATAAACATTTTTTATTTTTTATTTTTTTACAAATAAAACATACGGAGTGAAATCAAAATCATATCATCTTGTATCCAATATCTCCCTTAATTCATAGAGCTACGAAACACTGAGTGTACAATTGACATGAAAACGATGACGTAATAATCAAATTATCATGTAGCAATAATTGTTGATTTGACATCAGCAAACATTTGTAATTCAAATGTGGTATTTCAGAAGTGTTCTAGAAATGAGTTTCACATATATTATCAGTAGATTTATAAGTTTCACATATATTATCAGTAGATTTATAAGTTTCACATATATTATCAGTAGATTTATAAGTTTCACATATATTATCAGTAGATTTATAAGTTTCACATATATTATCAGTAGATTTATAAGTTTCACATATATTATCAGTAGATTTATAAGTTTCACATATATTATCAGTAGATTTATAAGTTTCACATATATTATCAGTAGATTTATAAGTTTCACATATATTATCAGTAGATTTATAAGTTTCACATATATTATCAGTAGATTTATAAGTTTCACATATATTATCAGTAGATTTATAAGTTTCACATATATTATCAGTAGATTTATAAGTTTCACATATATTATCAGTAGATTTATAAGTTTCACATATATTATCAGTAGATTTATAAGTTTCACATATATTATCAGTAGATTTATAAGTTTCACATATATTATCAGTAGATTTATGAGTTTCACAT